>JABASI010000294.1:0-43758 GCA_019776505.1 Tomocerus nigrus
TGCAGAGTATCCGGATACTCTTCAGCACGTGCAGCAAGTGTGCTGTAGGGGTGCTGCAGGGTATCCGGATACTTTGCAGCACCTGCAGGTGCTGCAGAGTATCCTAGATCCTAAGTATTTGCTTTTTCAGACAGCCGTCTGCGACTGAGTAGTGAAAGTCTTGATTTTTTGATTACTTTATAGTAGACCTAAATGAAAGCTTTGATTGATGTGGTTAGGAATTTGGGCTTTCACTTCTATCCCGCCTACCCATTATTTTGCTACGTTGAGTGATATGATAATATTATAAGGTAATATGCAAAAAGTGTTCGATTAATTTCATAAATGCAAGGAACTTTTGGCATGCGCTCTTGTTAAAAGAACAAAAACGTATATAAAATTATTCTCCGTACACAAACATATATTTTCCGGTTCTGGCGATCTCTTTTGTATCTTTTATTGCGAATACGTGCATTTGGTTTAGGTAATTAAAGAATGGATAGCATCTACTATTATAGTACGTTTTCTAAGTTTGTGAAATGTCTAGCGTTAGAAGGAAGGCAATAAAAGTTTCTTAATTGCGATTTGGAATGCGCTTGTTTAGGGGCTGGTAATAGTCAAAATAATATCCTCCCTCGAACAGACATTTATGGTAGAGAGCCCGAGAAAGGAGAGACAATAACTTCTAATTTATCATGCGACAATCAGTGAGGAATGGAAAGTGAGCAATTTCGAGCTGCGAGAAAGGAAGATCATTTACGTCTTTCATCATCTTACAATGCAGAAAATGTCAATTTGAGTTGGAATGGAAAGTGTTAGTGCTTTTTCAGCTGAGAAAAAGATGAGGAGGAAATATAAATGTAGAATTTCCTGTTGAATTTACGACGTGTGCAGAGGATGAGAAAGCAAAGCCGACAAAGATAACTAATAAACATTAAATGAAACGAACTTAAATTAGGAGAAACAAATTTTAGCGTGGCTATAATGGGGGATTTACTTGTTTTTGTGAATAGCAACGTCGTAGTTATTGTTGTGCAAAACGGGTTTTTATTTTGCCATTAAACGTCCCTCGTATAAACTTAGTTTTGCCACAAAAAATAATGACTTCCATAAAGTAGGAAACTCCTAAAAGGCTACTTTACTACATTTATTATCATGATACCTATCTTTCATTTCCAACATGACGGAATTGCGTTCTGGCCACGACCTTTCCAGCTCCCATTTCAATGGATGCTGCTTTGGTATCGCATTGAAGCTTTCTTGTATGCATTCCTGTCCCAATAATTCCAGCAATAATATAACAACCGAATGAATCTGATTCTATGAAAAGAACGTAGCTATGTATTAAAAGTGGGAATTGTGCAAGAATTATTGTCACTCTGAGATTTTATTGAGGACTGGGCACATACTGCAGCTTAATGACAAGTTTACACGAAGCATGATTCCTCCATTTACGTCCTTCTTTATCCAAAGGCTAACGTCGGATTCCTATCTTAGACTTCCGTTTTTATGAGTGACAATTACAATGAAAGGCAACACTCTGAGGCAATATCTGTTTGTTTTTACTATTTCCATGCAACCCCTGAGTTCCTTTTTGAGTTTCTTCGTTTTTCATTATCCTCCAGTATTATATGGCTTGAAGCGTAGCAAAACAATTCTGCCTGTCGGATTGACTTGTGCAGATTGTTCAGCCATAGAAATCAAATGCTATAATAGTTGAAAACAAACTCTTTACAAGTGACTTCTATGAATATTTTCCTCGCCACTATTCTCTCTCCTAAACTACGCCAAAAACTCATTACAGAACACTCTATATATCGACGATACGTTGTTAACCTGGGCTACATTGCAATATCGCATGCTATTCTCAGACCAATCCTCATGATACTAGATTAAGTAAACAATGATTTAGCACTCATTCTTCTGATATCCCTCAAAATGTCCATCCATCTTATCCTATGTGCTAATAGTATTATTAGCCCTCTACATGAATGCATGAGCTACCCATTCAAGTACAAAATGTGCTCTTTCATATATATCCCTAATTTAAATGAATAAAGTAATTGCAATATTACTAGAACAAGGATTTTCATATAATATACCCTGCCACACATTTCATCTCTTCTACAATACAATGCTTTTATTATATTTTCTCCTACTATTGTAAGTTTTAGTTTCATCCGTAGAGTGAAAATCACTTTCCTTTCAAATCCTGAACAAGTAAACATTAGACAGAAAACATTGTCAGCTACGTGTATATGCTTTGACAGGAACAAATTGAAATTAGCCTTTCAATTTTCCCTCTTTTACAATAATTTCCCTTTAAGCAAATGCTCACTGACTTCATTTCAGGCTCTTGACTCTTGACATGATTATTGATTCGTCTAACTATTTTATTATATCGCGTTGCTCATGTGGAAATATATATTTTCTTCTACTTCTACTATAATTCAACTTATTCCGGTCATTAGTAATTCCTAGAATCCTATTTTACCTGAAGCTTCAAACTCGCTCTAGAAATAAACATCATATATTCTCTTTTCCCATTTAACATTCAGGGACGCTTGGATAATTTTGCAATGTTGCGTCACAGTTTCAATGGCAACTTGGAAAATTAACTTGTCAGTTGAAGTTCATCCAAGGTACGAAGCGTCACGATATGGAATCCAAGTCTGTCTGCTCATTCCCTTTTCTTACAATAATTTTCGTAAGCATCATTGACGCAGATAAATAAAACTTGGAAACACATGCTAATGGCAATGCAATGGCTTGAACACTTGCACCTATTGAAAACAGATGACATCTGTCACCCGGTTTCAGAGATTCCCTACCCGTTTTGCCTAATTATTCAATTTGATAGTCAAAAAGAAAAAAAAACCTATGTCAAAAACCTACTTTTCCTATATTTTCATCTTACTAGCAACCTTTTAGAATTTCCACAATCCGAATTTACAAATCTGAGCGAGCGTTCTGCTATTGTTTGCCCTTCATTTTCATTGAAAGTGTCTTATTTTACCATGTTTTGCATAATAAAGTCTGCACTGAAGAGGGCAGCCTGGTAAGAAATAATACCCAACAGGCAGCAGTGAAATAATCAACTGCCTAGCTCCTAACACCGAACTAGATCAAATTTTAATGGTCAAAATTGAAGATAACCATTGCATTTAATTACGCCGGTTATTTATTCGGTTGAAAACTGTGAAAATAAATATTGGATCGCGTTTTGTAATACACTAGCAGCAGTTACACAGGTGTTTAGGCCACTGTAAGGGAGATGTATGCCTAAAAAGTTATACTTGTTCTGAAGTAAATATTTGAAAATATTCGTACTGACTAAAACCATTTAAAAAATTAATTGTGTACCTACCTATACATCAAGTCTTCAACTTCGTGTGCTAGTCATTGATATCACTTGAAAAAATATGCTTATCGGGTATGTTATGGGCATAAAGAATAATTATTGCAAAATGCAAGACCTGCAGGCGACGCATATGAATTAAAATCAACTAAAGATCATGGGAAATAATAATGAGAACGTGTAATTGACATATTACAGCGAGCATTGTATATATTTAGGCACCTATGCATATCTGTTGATGATCTGTAAAGGAATGAGTTGTCGAAAGATTTCAAAAGATTTGTAGGATGCATATTATTGCAATAATATACGCAGTTACTAGTTTTGTAATAACATACCTTCCCCCAGGGATGACTTGTTAAGATACTCTCTATGATGAGTTTTATTTAAGTAATTAATCATCATACTTTAGTATATGTAATGATGTAGCCTTAGGTGGTGTTGGCGTCAACATGTTAGAATTTCAGGACTGACAAAGAATTGGACCAAGGATGAAACTCATACGTTTGCATTGAATGCAAAGTGCATCAGCCCTACAGCATGAATATTAACATACGTATCTACAATTATTCAACTTTGCGGCAGCAAAGAGACCTGCCAAAAATGTCTGTATCTGTGTGGAGAAAATAGAGTCGACTTTTGCCCCCAAAGTATGTTTGTGTGCTAACGCTAACGAGGTAGGAATATTATGGCTGAGAGCAGTTTTTCAAACATTCGTGTTAGCAGGGTTGGATAAATTCCCAGTTTACCGCTAACTCGTGGGCTTGACGTCGAGTCCACTATACACAAACTCGTTTACAAAATTTTCAGTCTTCAAGTACTAACATAAAATATTATTAGTTGATTAATATATTTGATACTGATGAGTTGATGAGTGACGATTCCGATTATGAATACTTTGCGTTATTAAAATTCAGATATCATCGAAATCATGAAACTTACAACAAATAAAGTTATATGGACTTTCAAACTTTCCCGTGATAAACGAATTTGTCTTAAAGTTGTTCGAATCAACTTGATAAACATTTTCAAATGTGCTCAATAAATTCGAATGAAAACTGATCTTTGCAAACAATGTCAATCATTTTCTCAAAATCTAAACAAAATTGTCTATTTCAAACATTTTCAAATAATATTTATATTAAATGTATATAAAAATCGTTGTCCATGGTACACAAAATTTGGAGAGGGGGACATGTTCCAAAAAACTGAAATACGAGCTTATTGAAAAATGAATTAATTTGATACTTTTGAACATGTTTAAAAATGTTCAAAATCGTTGTTTGAATTTCATCAATACAAACAAAAACTTCCATCTCGCTCAAATTTTAAAGTCTATGCAACTTTATTTGGGGCAATTTTAGTAATTTTTTCGTGATTATGTCTGCTTTTTTAACGTACAATTTGAAATATTGATGCATGTGCCATCCTTACCACCATCAGTATCAGCTACTAGTTTCGTAACAATAATAATATTAATAATGTTATTTATTACTTGACGATAGGTAGACACTTTTGTTTAATTTTCTACTCGTCGTCCCCATCGCGAACCAAGAGTTAGCGGCTAACTGGGAATTTATCCAAAGCTGCCTGAACTGAATTGCACAACAATTACGTAAGGCTATCAAAATAAATAATAACACTCAATTCAGGGAACTACAAGGGAGGTATCTCTTTAGTACGTTATAAATATGCGTTGAAAGATAATAAAGGGAAGAGTGAAATAAATTAGTGGATATTTATGTAAATAATATGGATGTGTATCTGTTGTATAGGTACATGGCCATAAAGCAGAGGATGGTGGAAGTAAATAAAGGAATCTAAATTTGGAGGATGGTCTGAGCTGGAAGAAGAAGTACAGATGCTCGTCGCGGAACACAGCTACCAACCAGCTACGCATAAAATGTTATGTAGGACTACTTGCATAACTTGCATCTCCTTTGAAGAAAATCTGAAAAGTCTGAGTTGACTGTCAACGTCAGCTACTGGAAGGAATGCTACGTCTAAACTTGCATCTGCAAATTAACTAACTTATAACTTTCATTATGGATATAACGCTTTCATTCTGCCATAATAACAATATATCTATGTATTTATTTATGATAGAGTTCTAGAAGATAAGAGTAGCTACTAGTAAATAGATAGAGTTGTATCTAATATTATGGTGTACTGTACTGTAATAATACTCATGTCGACATGACTCTCTGGTTATGTACTTGTAAAATGTGTGCAAATAGACTCTAATGTCTTGTTGTGTTATAGCCTATAGTCTTAGCCTAAGTAAATGTGTGTTTGTATTGGCGAAAGTTTCCATACACAGGTTCAAGTATCGTCCTCTAACGAAAAGAATTAGTTGGCATGGCACTAACTAATAGAGCATATCATATTATTCCATCAGTTCCCATCCTAAGAATCCATCTGTTTTCTCCGAGAACACACAGCCAAGGGAATAATGCGATATAAAGGAGGATGAAAGTTGAGTCGTCGTGGCTTCTAGAGCGGCGAAAAACTTTCTCTCTCTCTCTCTCTCTCTCTCTGTCTCCTATATTTATCTACGTGTGTAGGTAGACACCACTTTCTCCTCAAATCCAATGGGTAGCAAGTGCAAATAGATGCAAACGAAATACAGCGATGCCCTACAATCTACTTCTCTGCATCACATCTCTTCACTACAGAAGAAGAGCTATCAACAACGACAAAGCTTTCTCACACCAACAAGCCAACAACCTAGTCGACGCTCCTCGATCATCATAAAGGTGACTTTATAATCGTGAGCGTGTGAGGAGAACAAGTCTACTCGTCTCGTCTGTCGTCGTGCCGTGCGTGCAGCAGCTCACTTGACATTTGACTACGTGCACAGTCAAACTGAGACTTAAGTGAACGGAACACTGATTGGGAAACTGTTTCTACAGAACTCTGATCTATGCAGCTTAATTCAAAACTGAGTGGAGGAAGTAGGGAAGGAGAGTGAGTCTCAGTGAAAGTGAACACTAGTCAAATCAAATACTCATTTGTGAAACATCCTATAAATGTGTCCCTGTCCCCATCATCTAAATGTGAAAGGAACCCATTCCCTTCATGTGCTCCATCACTCACATACACTCACTCCACACTATTATCTACAGCGCCTATTTACATACCTACCTAGGCAACCACTCCACATAAACTCTTCACTCCATATACATAAGTGTATTTTATTATGTAACTTACCAATTTACTCCAAATACTTCGCACCTACTATTATCCTACTACTACTATGTACTACTAGCTACTATACAAATAATGACTTATCCCATCTTTCCTAACTGTACGGAGAATAATCTGCAGAGTGAGCGAAGAGACACTACTCCTCACTTTATACTCATTATTCCACACGTCCTCGATCATCCATCGAAATCCGACGAAAGAAATTACAGTTCTTCACGTCTTCGACAGACTAAAATCATTGTTTCCACCTTCCTGTTCCTATGCAGAAGAATAGCAACAGTTTCTCGTCATTTCAATTGACAGTGCTATGCAAAAGGGATTTAAACAAAGTGGAAAAAGTTCAACCTCAAGGCGTAGCTACTTTCTTGTCGACAGTTTTGCCAAGAAACTCTGAAGGAATAATGTATTAACATGATGCGTTGTGTACTTTAAAAAGGTCATCATTATATTCAATTGTCAACTTTTATTGTTTTACGTTTTTAGAATTCAAAAATGCTGAGCTTTAAATGAAGCGTTCTTTACTTAAAATCTCTGCTTGCCCCACGAATTAATTTTGAGTCAGCATTTTTATCCCGTTGTTGGGTTTCACTCTACATTTTGAAAGTGAACCGTTATGGAAAAGATTTTTTCATAGATATATTTAAAGATGGAAAAGGATCCGCCACTCAAATGACGAAAAGACTAAATGACGCAATAAAAATGTGCAGCTTTGAAGGTGCTAAAAATGTTCCTTGGCTTCTCTAAAGGATTTGTTCAGATTGTCGGATGAGAGGAAGTCTAGCTTTCCAATAACTGAAAAATCAAATCAACTAATATGGAGAAAGTACCTAAAGGAGGACTGTGGCACTAATGTGTAAATGACATGAAACAAATGATTTTATGAATATCATCAATGTTAATGTATTCTGTTCTTTTGGGCTGCCTCCTGTAACAGACTGTGGTGGTTGATAGTTCAATAGTTATCTCGGGTGGTGCTTATTGCTAGGAGATAGAACTTTATTCAGAAAAATGAGAGCACACAATGATAATAATAATAACGCACATACACTAATTCAGACACACAAGTCGTAGTCGATGCAGACGCCAGTGAGCTGTGATGTGGAAATTGTATTATTGTCAATTATGTGATACGGCAACAGAAAAGTAACTATATACGGCACTAACAATACTACTTACGAAGTTACTACAGGCGTTATTTCTATTATTCAACATATTATTGTCTGAAGGAACTAACTACTATCAGTAGTGCAGTGTGACATGACAGCGTATAAGTCCTGAGCGGACTATAAAATGTATGTGACGCAGGAAATCAATGTACCTATATAATCATAAGTATTGTACTTGAAGAAAGCCCACATAAGGTTGAAAGGTGAACGCAGATAATTAGACCATCTTATTCGATTTGCATTGAAACCGTCTCTTCAAAAACTCCGAGCAAACTAATGCACTAAAAGAGAACGAATGTGAAAATAGGACTAGATAAATATACTCCTTCTATAATTATCCCTCGTATATTTGCACATTGCGCATTTATTGTTCCTACGCTTTACAGGCTTAACAGCAGGTCTAAAAATATGCACACTTCTGTACACAAAACAAATTTAATAGGATGAGTTATATACGGAAAGCTACATTTACTGAAAAACGAATTAATTGAATAGAGGAAACGGAGATGGTTATATGTAGAAACACAAGTTCATTTAATTGTGTCTATGTATAGAAAATCAGTTCATATCCCTGACATTTCATTATGAAATAATCTCACAGTCAAAGGCTAAATACCATCCATTCAATCGAAAGTCGTTTCTTTGATCAGATACCGAGTAAGCCGACAGACACTACCTGTTTACGTAGCAATAATGTTTTGATGTGTATGTAACGCATTGTTATAATTTTCTCTCAGTCACTTAACTACTAAGCTTCAAAGTATTATGCTGGGCTCATACAAAGAGCTCAGATCCTGCTAAAAACCTATTATGCTTTTCTCTGTCAACAGATTTCCTGTGTGGGTGGCGTCCTGTATTTCCTCTATTTAATTCCATATCTGTATTTGCACATTTAAAACGGCCAAAACCATATTCAGTGTTTTCAATATAATAAATCTGTACAAAATAGCTACTAAATGCGTGATATTATAGGGAAAACTCGTTCTGTCGTTCTCAATCTTTAGTTGCATTCAATTGGGGCACTATAAGACTTTGGAAGTAGCTTTGCTACGTTTTCACCGGTTTCACTTCACCGAAGTAGAGAACAAAAAACTATAATGCATTAATTCGGATTCCAGAGTAGTATTCACTGATCATATTATCTTCTTCAGATTGTTTCATTTGTAAAAGATTCTATTATTTTGAGTTTACTCGCATTAAAAATCCCAGCAGCGACATTACAATTTATTTCCGTATGGTTGTGAAACCCATTTGTGTCTAGCATAAGTATGGATTGTACTTTTGTACTATCTTTTTTGTGTCACTACTGCCTATCTATATGGCATTGCCAGAAAATGTAAATACGTACAGATAATCAAAGCATAGCATACTTTTCAAGCTCAATAATAATATGACTTTACGTTGTACTTTTATCACTGTCATCAGTTCGCTCTCCATACAGGACATCGTGGTCAACGAAAGCTTGAAAAGAAGGCAGCATGCCCAAGTGACCCCCTACTGCATAGCAAAAGTGAGCATTGCATTCTGGAAGTTTGGTGCACTATCTCTCACTGTGACATGTAAATAGTTTTATTCTAATTTGGAGACACACAGTCGAAGAACATTCCATTAAGGGACGCTGGTTCATGGTTCTATGCCTATCTGTATAAGCAATCTCGCTCATTCACGAACAGATATCATATTCATTGTAGAATTGGGCTTTGCTTTGACTTTGACTAGAAAAAGGTCCATTCTCAATGTCAATTGCCCTACCAAACTGTTAATACGAAGGTGTGTGGCATACATCATTGCAATGACTATCTACTTTATGTTAGCACTGGACACTGAGGACTTTGACTTGGTACATCCATAAAATATATTCTTAGAAAGTTGTAGGTCACATTACATTGCAATGCCATGCAATGCAATGCGAGCAATTTTTCTTAGAATGTAAAGATTATAATATTTAATACATGATTTGTTGAAGCCTTTCACGTTAGTAAGTAGTACTAATTAGCGATAGCATCATTTGCTAATTTACAGTTACCACCTTATGTTTTATCATTACGTGTGCACCAGTGCACCAACAGCAAATGAAATGCTATATAATTTACTCAAATACTGACAATGTAATTTGCGTGATTGTACTTTTTCTATTAAAAATCTCAATGTCCGTAAATAAATGGGTTTTAAAATGTATTGCCGTGTATGTACTCAAATTGATAAACGAATTATTATAAAACATGTTAAAAATTGTTACAAGAAGAGAAATAAGTGGTGACTTCCTGTCAGCCCAACAAGATTATATTAATATTTAATAACCATGTAAATTATTCTTCTTTGCGAGCTGCAAATGTAATAATGCATTTTAATCATTTTTTCCTCGCACAATTAAGCAAGTATTTATTAATTAGTAAATAAGTATTTATGGACAATGTGAAACATTTTCTGTCTATCAAAATGTATAATTATTATATAATGTACTGTGTATAATTATTGAACCCTATGTACCTATATCTATATTGTGTGTAAGTTTTCCATTCACCTCCATAATAAACCATTTGCGAAATGTGTATAACAAAGTACCGGAAGGGAAGTGGTTTCAAGCAATGTTATATATGCAGCAGGACTGAAGGCTGTGACGGTGTCAATGTCTCAGTAGTCCTCATAAAAATGTTTGGAAAGTGCGAGTGTAAGCAATTTGTCCATTTTCTGTGGTTTCGGGATCATACCTCCAATTCCAACAATATTTAGAACCCAAAAATGTATGTAAGATTGAAGGAATATCAATCCGCCGTTGGCCAACTCTCGCTTGGAAATACAGACAAGTTGAACGTTTCTATGAAGTATCTTCCGGTACTTCTTAAATCCATGAATGTCATGCATAAGAATAATATCTTGCAACTGATTTGGATGCGCGTGTTGCAACAATTTTATTAACAGAATTTTGGCCTATTTATACCAAACAGGAATGTGGACATGTCACAGCACAAAAACTTGACAAATAATGTCATGATGTTTGTTTGCACGTATAATGCACAGTGTATTTCAGTGTCACATCTATATCAAGCCAAAACTTTTGGTTAGCTACCGCTACCGCCTATATTCAATATACAGATAGAAAATGTAGTCAACTATTGATCAACAAAATCTACTGCATGATGATGATGGATGATTCTATAATTATAGTTGTTTGATTGTTGGAATGTAATTGTGTATTGAGAGTTGAGACAATGACTTACTTTGCCCTTACCTATGGCTCTAATTAACTTGTTGTCAGTGAAATGCATCCCTTAACTGCTTGGGAAGTTATTATAATTGTAAATGTGTGTACCGTTTAATAAAATTGTTCTTAAGATGGAAATATAGTACGTAGTAATTATTATTGTATTGTGTACATCATAATTATATATTATGATAAGAATGTAGTTTCTAAAGGATGTACTAACTGACATTGTAAAAGAATATCTGACTGAAGCGGAATTAATAAAATAAGCATTTCTAGGCTATTTATCTCAGTATCTTTGTCTTCGTCTTTTAGAGACTAGAGTATATTAATGTAGTGTGGATTGGAAATAACATGATCATGAATCATGTCCTTCGAGAAATCATTTGTGTCAGTGAATTTATTTTGCATTTCTGTATTTTTAGTAGGAATTGATTTAGCTATGCCGAAAGTAGCGTTAAAGATTCAATAAGTAAGTGACTATAATAAATATTACTTATTATGATGAATTATGAATATTATATTCTGATTGATGTGATGCTTATTGTTAGATTATCTAAGTGTAAACAATACCTGTACTAAAATTGATGTACTTAGCAACTGTCAGTAATGACAGGATATTATATGGAAACATCTCCTACTATGAAATCTGTGCGATGATGACCTTATAACTAGAAAATGTACCATGATGTTACTATTAAGTAATAAATACCAAATGTAGTTACAGTAATCCTATTCTGTGTTGAAATCATTACTCCTATTTTCATGCGATTACAAAATACTAAAACTAAAACCATATTATTATTAGGTAGGTAAGTATGTACCTACATTAGGAACTAAAAACGTGCATAATTTATTATATGTACGAGTAAGTGGGTAAGTATTCAGTATTCCACTATAATAATAATCTAGGTATGATAATAACTTGAAATTATTTTTAATTAACATGCATTTTCGTATTGTACTTACTAGTAAAGCAAGTTAAAATAAAATGATAAGCTGTAGGAGCATCCTTTAAGATAAGGGTCTTATTATGTAAACTAGCTGGGTAGGGTACCTACGTAGCCAGTAGCCACTGCTATCCGTATCTGTAAAAGTAAGGAAGTCTTTTCGTTGTAGCTGCATCATTGCATGTTGCATGGTATTGCACGACTTTATATACAATGTAGAGCACGTGCCACTGCATATAGCATTGGTTTTGCGGGTAGAATAGCTTCTATCGTATTGTTCATGTGATAGAAGAAAATCTTAGTCAAGGTTAAATTTTTGATGCAGCAGGAGAGACCTGGCGGCATTCCGTTTGAAACTCCTCTGTATTTATCATATGACTACTACATTGGACTTAAACGCTAGTCTGCAAAATGCACGCCTGTCTTTTATAATACAAGGACGAATTTGTTTTACACAGAAGTCAAGACTCCGGTAAAAGTGCCTTACCACCAAATTGGCGGCTTTGACATCGGCTTTGACATGGACGGTGACGGTTCTGTAAGTATGATTTTTTGTCAATGGGTCATGTGTCCAACTTGTTAATAAATATTTTACGGATTGGCTATATTAAATTTTTATTGCCGATATGCAAAAACTTAATTGATATTAACATTTTTAATTTGTAAATAGGCGATAGCAATCGGGGATGAAACTCAACCCCGCACATTGTATGTTGGCAATTTGGATACACAAATGACTGAGGAATTCCTTTTAGTACTCTTCTCACAAATAGGTCCAGTTAAGGGTTGTAAAATCATTCACGAGGTAAGAATATTTTTTTCTCATTCATTTTTAGTGTAAGGATCATAAGAAAAATATTTTTCATAGGCTAGCACATTTTCCATTAGATTACATTTGTTTGCTACATAAATGCTTTACTAATCTTGTATCACATTCCGAGAATGTCAATTGTCAGGTCACCGTTAAACCAGATTTTTTCTCATTTGTTAAATAAGTTTAGGAGATCGCTTCGGGAAAGAAAACTGAAGACGCGGTCATTTCTAGTCTTTCCTCAGCAATGATAACCTATTTAATATCAATGGGAAAGTGTACCTGAAGATTTATTTACACTGCTGGACATCTTTGGGGATGAATAAATCGATTGACAATTCAATAATAGTCCAAAAGCAACCCCAGATTCAAGTTAAAGTCCGTTCGTTATCCTATACTAAGTCAATTTTTTATGAAAATCCAACTGTGTCGCTAAAATTCTTTCTAAAGCGTTTCAATTCAATGTATCACTTAATTTCAGTTGTGTTTCTGTCCTATATGTAGATTAAATTTGATTCCTTTATTTTACACGATGATATTTAAAATCAGAGATTCGTAAGTTGTCCATTACTTCCGTTTCCATCCTAAAAGGCTTGTAGGTTGCTCGGATTTGGTTTAAAACCTTTTCTACTTATTATAATGCAGTTAAGGATTGTTTAAAAAGTGAATCTTGGGCAAATTTTTTAAACCTATGTAGAATATTTCGTTAAAATGGAATAATATAGTATAAATCATGTTTACAAAATGTAAATTAAGTGCAAATTCATTTTTATGCGCTTAAGGGTCGTTTTTAGAATTTAAACATTAACAATTAATTAGATTAATTTTTGTCGATTTTCCTTATCTTCGTTTACATGTTGCTATTTATGTAATTAGCCTTTTCATGTAATAATGTTAAATTATATTTAACTGTTTATATTTTTAATGAACAAAAAATAGTTAACAAAAGTTGATAAAAGTAAAAAAAAGAATTTGAAAATTTAAAATTAAAAATATTCTAGTTTGTTAAGGTAGTTGTCTTTGGTTTTTGCTAATGAATGTAATAAAAACACAGGGCTTCGTCGATGAGAAGTAATTTTAGCGACACAGCTCTAGAAAAGATTTAAGAATGGTTCCCATTAGACAATTTGGGTGTAGCCCTTTTAAAATGATGAAGTGACCGGTGGACTATTTAGCCAAAGGTCTATAACTAACATTTTATTCTGTGAATTGTTAGCCTGACGTCCTTTGCCCGCGAATGATGTTTGCAAGAGCGGCGCATTATTTTGCACAAGTCCGCTATTCAGCAATGTCAATGGTACACTTTCTAATGATAGTAATTGGTTCCATTGAATTCGATATCATTTAGTTCCGCTCAGCTCATGCTGAAGGAACGTATGCATCAGGCTGCAATAAAATATAAGCTCGTGATTCAAGTGCACGTAACGTCAGGCAATAATAGAGTTAATGCTAATGTAAACTTTCAAGTGTCATGTTCATGTTTACTTTCCTCAGCCTTATTATGTTCCGCACCTCATGAGTGTATTGAGCGGTTTATTTGTTATTAGGTACGTGATTGCTAAGATATGGCGTTCATTCTTGAGCATCCACGATTAAGTGCCCAGCCATAGGATGAAACTGTCATGGAAAACTACACATTTATTTTCTGTACGTTAAAACGTGCAATTTTGATTTTTTTTAGCCTGTGCTACGTAAGCACATGCTACAGTTTCCCTTCAAACGATAATTTCAACAGTCAGTATTTTAAATAGCATACCTATACATGTAGCTATAACATATAAAATATTATTTACTGTATACGGAATGTGAAATGTTTAAAAAATATATAAACTAAGGCAGATATTTTCGTGTGCAACAAATGAGTTAATTACTCATTCTGTGGCTATGTAACATAATGGTAAATAAATTCAGCAGTGTTCCGAGCGACGCAATAAATACAAGCAGAATTTTGGTGTGGTAGAGTTGCCTTCTTTTTGACACTTGATTTAATTACTGACTTACTTAGCAAGTAAACTATGTAGAGGGAAGGCGAGGAGAGGAGCAGCGAAGATATTTGCTCTTATTAAAACTGGGTGCTAGGCCGCTATCACTCATATCTTTTTGCTAATTATGTTTTATGAGATAACAATATGATTCAAAGTCAGGCTTTTAATATACGTGCACGCGTAAGTGAGCTTGCAAATACATCCTTAAGGAAAGAGTCTATCAGAAGAAGAGTGGTGCATTAGGCTTTGAAAAAGCAGAGGTGTAGTGTGAAGTGTAACATACGTGTCTGCAGACATGCCTCAAAAAATCTTACCTAGTTATTTCCTATCAGAGCAATAAATCTGCAAATTCTTGGCTCGTCGTCTAAAGTAATGGTGCATTGTGGGCCTTATTATAGCAGTAGTTCATTTCAATAACCGTTTCGACGACTCTTAATCAACCTACATATAACAGATTCTAAATTACCTTAGTAGGCAGCATGATGAAAGTTGTGGAAATACTAAGAGTCCATATGCATCCATCCTATGCCTCGCCTGTCTTTCCTTTAGCTCCTCTCTCACTTTACAGCGGAATCCTTGCAATTTGCAATTTCAATTGCAATCAATGGCTCCGAATGGATAACTACATAAATAAGTAATAGTAAATGTGCAAGTAGGCTAAAAACTGTGGAATGCGTAATGATTTCATGGGGAATGGCTGCAGTCGCAGTCGCTACTACTAGAATGCAACCTTCTCTCTCCTACAAACAACCAAAGAAAGGTGCATGAGACTGAATGAGATTTCCGAGCTCACGTATCTAATGCTCGAAAGTGAATTATTAAACTTGAGAGTTGTGACAGATTACGGCCAGATTAAATCTGTTAAACGGCTAGGCTAGGATCTGTGGAAACAGTTACTTGAGCCTTGCGTTAGGAATAAGATTTACATAGTAACTTTTACGTCCACGTCGCTCTGTTCAAACTTCAAATCCTGGTGTGCAGCTATAACATTCTCTAATATTATTAGGTTAAGTGCTTCCTTAAACATTAGACGTTTTATGACATGAAGTGTAAACGTCCATTCTATTCACATCGCAAAGCATGCCTATTCCCTATTACTACTTCCACGTAGGTGCAGAGTTAAAAGCCAGCCTTTGTTATTATCTGTCCCTACGACTCAAATGTTGACAATTGACATTTGTATTGTCAGATTTTTTTCTTAGCCCTGGTTTCCAACACGAGCGCAGATTCATTATAATTATCTCTGCTCTATAGGCTCTCAGGATTAGAGAGAGAGAGAGAGATGAAAGGAACTTCTTAGCTATGTGCACTACATGAGTGCAGGCAGACTACTATAAGAATATATTTAAGCCCCTATGATACAACTCTGCACATGGCAATAGCACTTACTTCCTAAAATATAGAACAATGCTCGTCTCAGATGCAATGCAGTGAATGGACTAGAACACTAAACTCTGAATTTACTCTTTCTTTTTCTTTTGCCACTGGTGACAGCCTTTTTTCTCCCTCTAAACACTGCAGTGCTATATAGCTAAGGATTTTAATGAATAAATTTTATTGGCTAGTTGCAAGAATGCATGTAATACAGTCACAGCAAATGCAGATAGTCATCAACAGATTAGCTGAATTACTTTGCCAAATATCTTTAACAACTCTGTAATTTCTAATGTCATTTGAATATATGTGCTAAAAAAGAAACTTGCTTTACGCACGTTACTTAGCCATGCACATATGCTTTGCATTATATTTACTTCGCTTTTCACTGCCACTATCATATCTCTACTTAGTCAATAGAAACACTAATTCCTACTTCAAACACATGATTATTAGTTTAAATACCACAATGATAATAGTTTGCAGTGTACATATGCTACATGCACCAGGCATTTGAGGTAAATATAACAAATAATAAACAAAAAGGCTTCGTTGCACTTTTCGTCTCAAGTCTCAAGCACAATTGTATTATTATTATTATTGAGCGAGAAGAAATATTTTTATTATAAACGAGTTCAGTCTCAGTCTTCCCTCACTCACTCACATATCCATAGATTCATATTCAATGAATTTTGCAGACACAATGAAATACATTGCGGTCACGGCTTGAGCATAATCGTGTTATTATTATAAGACTCACTTGGTTTCTTCTAACACAAAAACCTAACGGCGGCCTCTTGTTAGCGTACTATGGCCACCACAGAAAGAAGAAATGGAATTGCGAGTGAAGCTGACGGGTATTCCGGAAAGCTCCCTAAACCCGGTTTCGGTGAATGATTATCTGCAAAAAAGAGATGGAGTAGCTGACTGTGTTTACTAGAGTCGGCTCTCAATCCTCAGCACAACTTTTCCATGTGCCCATATTATTTGTGCATTTAGAAAATGATGAAAAATGTTTTCTATTGTTAATATTCATAGTCAAGTGTAATAGTTTGTAGGGAAAATGGGATTTGGCTTAATATCATGCATTTTGATATATGAATTACATGGTTAGTTAAGATGTTGGTTTAAAGCACCTCTGTCTGCAAACCATAAGGCGTAACCAAGAAAATTACATTATTACGACCGTAAAAGTAAGTGTTAGCTATGCAAAAGTGCATGAGGTTACATAGCTACCTTTGCATGAAATTGCTGTTGTGCCTATGAAATATGAATACTATTATGGTAAAGTGTGTTAAGTTTTAAATGATTTACAATTACGTTTCTATGTTACTGTTACACATGCAAAGATATTTTATAAGCGAATCCTATTAGTAGGTAGGGTAGGAGTAGGACTACTAGGCTATGCCATGAGAAAAAAATCATTTTTTTATTGTATCATAGCCTGAGTCGAACTAAAGTTTAATCTACATTTGCCAAATTTTCTTTTCCAAAAGCAATAATTAAATAAATATAATGGCAACTAAGTTTGGCATTACATGACGTTTTCTATAACGCTAATTTTTCTAGGTTTACAAGACTAAATTTCATTTATAGCTCCCTGTAGAAAGTTTTCCCAGTGACTATACAAGATTTTCTCTAACAAGTCCATTACATGAATAGACATAATATTTAATCATATAATATCCAAATTGTGACCACTATCTTGAGGTTGTTGTCACTTTTGGCAAAATTCTCAATTACCTATTTGATTACAATGTTTACTAGATAGGATTTACATTTGTAGTAGAGTATGTTACGCTATTGGCATCCGGCAGTTGTTGGACGTAAAATCTGAATTAAATGAGCACACGTTAAGTTCAGTAATCTCAGTTGTGAAAAGTAAACTATGCGATTGTGTTTTAAAAGCAATAATAGTAAGTATACTGTGAAAATAACGAGTTGTTTTTATGAATCATTTGTTATTTATTGCCTTCTCAACGAAGAAAGTTTTTATGAATCCTATACATGTACAATCTGCCTTTAGGAACGTTCTCACTCATTTATTCAATTGCTTTTAATGTCGCATGCAGCAAAGCATTGAGCAGATACCTATAACAAGTCCAACGGAGAATGAGAATGCATTCTCCTTGGGCATAAAGAGACAGACACCTCAAGCTATTTATTTGGATTATTACACGATGTAATACTGTAGGAGCTAATAGATAGCAACTTTCCTAACTGTGAACTTCCATCGTTGTATCATTCAACCATTGTTAGTTTCAATGGGCTGTACTGCGGTGCTGCGGCAATCTATTCATTAGCCATACTCCAACAATGCCACCAGACTTTTTCATTTAACAAAATTCGAAGATGTCATGTGTCTTTTTTACTAGTAAATGAGGTAGCATCGGATTATATTGCTGTAACTGACCGAAATTCAAAGCTGGAATGTGTAATTACTAGAGTTTGGATCGAGGACGAACATTTACGTGTTTCATTCCCCAAATCCTTCACTCCATCCGTAGGTACATACGTTCTTGAAAATACAATCTTGGTTGCTGCTACAAAACATTTGTTAGCAATTGACAAAGTTTTTTAAACCCGAAATACTTTAGATTTCGGTTGTTTCTGTATTGGAAATAACTATTCAGTTAGGTAGCTCATATACCGACTTTGCAAAAGTTTTGACAAAGTTTATTTTAATTTAATCACTGCGTTCATCGACAAGTGGATCTGCATCCAGAATATTTTCTATCATTTTTAGAGTAGAAATATATTTACTTGGGATTTGCTAAATATAATTCCTAAATAGCTATTAATTATGAGTAGCGCTAAAATGAAGAGAGCTGCTTTATATAAAATAAGGAAATCAAAACTAGGCACATCACATGAGAATATTATTATTATTATGGTAAAAATGTGGTAAATTAATTACCAAGCTCGCCATTATCATGATGATGACTAATTATTTGTTGTGAATTGTTGTGTTGTGGAGGAATGTTGACGACTAGGTGGGAAGATAAATAAAGTTGGAGAAAAGTTGGTCGCGTAGTGTCGGCTTAGTGTCATGTCAGTCCCAACTCTAGTAATTACCTACTAATTCGCTTTCAACCATGAAGACGCCGGGCCTCTGCTCTATTCATTGACTAGGTGTACATAGTTCTTCCAATTCATTTTTGTTGTGGTTCTTTTCTTGATCTAAAGAGCAAGAAGCCTTTCACGTAGGTAGGTAGCCTTTGTGTTGGAGAGCTGCAGCATTCTAATAATACTTATACTTATGTGCATTGTGTACGCTCTACAGATTTGTGTTTTAGTACGTCAGTACATTATAGCCTCATAATTTCTTGTGGTAGAAAAAAATCCGTGTGCTGATGGATGGTAACATGTGAGATGTGCAGGGGAGGAACTGCAGTGAGTTAGGAATACGAACTGCTAACTGCTGATAGGGAACTCAGTTTGTGAATGTGAAATTGTAAAGAGCGAAGTTGTGTGTACATGCATGGTTAAAGTTGTTTTTTCGTGAGCTTGATCCACTTTTCTATGTATCCCTTTAAGATTTAGAACAACCCCCTTCTTATCATTTATGATACACAATATAAAATTCAAAGACTAAGAAGTGTTACGTTTTAGTCTTACGAGGGGTTTCTGCCGTGACAGTCATTCAATGGATTCATATTATAAGGAGCTTATTAATAAATTTAATTCATTTCAACGTTAGTGGTGCTTGCGTACGCAAGGGAACAGTCTCTCTCTCACAATGGGCCATTCGAAATGAAAAACCGATCTAGAATCCGAGGGTGAGATTGATTGGATCTATAGTTAAAGACAATGCCAAGGGTTTTGTGAGCTGATAGGAATTTTTAGTTTATGGTGAGACGCCGTTGCCCGAAAAATAGTGATTTGTGAATCTGAGTCTGTGAGTTTTGGAAGTTGAAGCTTGGAAATCTTATCTGGAGTTTGACGTGCAAGGAATAGCTCCCCGTGGGAGTAGAACAACAGTTCCTCCTTATATGATTTATCAGTGTTAAAGTTTTTGACCGTGCCATTGTACATCAAATCACTTCAGCATCATGAATCTCATTTGGGTGAGTTCCGCAACTTCAAATAGCAAAGTGGAAACAAGTCACAGTCCTTTACTCTAATCTCTTTCCTATTTTCCTTTCTTCGGCTCTTCTTTCAATCTGAGCCCTACAAATTGCTCTTGTGTCGACTAGAAAGACGCTCCTACCTACAAAGAATGTCTCTCTACAATATTCTACTGTCTATCTAGCCATGCACATTCATACCTAGAACATACCTACACAACTCATTAATTAGATGCACACGGTTGCTAAAGACTTCTTCTTTTGTCTACAGAATGGTATGAATGAGCACACAGAGAGTCTTTCTGCGGTTAGAATAGACAAAACAGTGTGCAATTGCTACTGTTGTGGTTTATTTGTGTCGACATGACATTCTTTTTATTCCGCGTCTCTTCTAGACACACAGACACAAAAGCTACGTACATACGTACCTACTTATGTATGTATGTATGTATCTATAAGGGAATGTGGTATAGGAAGAGTCGTGGAATTTTGCCTTCACGTGCATCTACTCTCCATTTATTTCCCGAGTTGCTCTGCAACGATTATTTACTTTGGGGGAAAGGACAATGACTTGTTACACTGGCCGTGAATCTGACTTGCTCTCTGTCTGTCTGTGGACGTCCTTCAGAAACTTAATGATCATTTATTTTGTTGTCAGATATTGCTTGTGATTGGGATGATTTCTTTTGAAGAAGTCAACTCAGTTATGCACTGGAAAGCAAAGCCTAGAAATGGCAGAGCTCGCGTACGTCCGCTACGGCAGAGCAATCATGCTCATCATCCTCCATCATCATATCGTCATCGTCCTATCCACAGGGCTCACAAACCGCATCCTCCTCCACCGCCGCCGCCTGGCTACCATCGTCACAGAATGCCCCACCACCACGTACCCATCAAGTCCTACCAACCTCCCACGACATCCCTGCACTACGCTCCTACGCAGCAAACCTCGCATTCCCACCCGCACTCTCAGGTTATCAAACATCCTCAACTATTTAAAGGACAGCCAACTCATTTCAAGCAGGATGAATATTTCAAACAGCCGGCCTTCCCCTTCTCGCACGTAGCCCAAGCTACGTCCAACGTCGAGCATGCCACCACTCCGAAATTCGTCTCCTCTTCATCTGATAATCAGCAGCATGGCTATATGGCCTCGAATTACAAAGGGTGGCGGCCCATCGTCAAGCCCTACCATAGTTCGTACATGCACGGAGCCAAATATCACGGCAAAGATGCCTACTACAATTTGTACTCGCCGCAGAACGGAGGGAAAACAACGGGCTATGAGAACTACAATATGAATACTTTATTCCGTGATAGTTTGAAACATGTCAAACCCCTGAAACAAGTACAGTTAAAATCAGAATACTCCGAGAACCGAGGAGTAGTTATCCCCATGCCTAGTGAAGTAGGATCCAATGTCAGGCTCCCTACTTCATTTTTCATGGATAATTCTTGGAATCAGTTTTATAACCCTACCGTGCTTACTAGTCAGTCTGAAGAAGTCCCAGTGATCAGGAAACCTTTCCCTAAGTTTACTGCCAGACTCAAAAATGTCAGGTTTAATTCCAGCACGGAAACTCCGGCGACAACAATGCAAACTCTCAATGCTCAGAATGAGGAGGGAAATCGAGATGAGTCGGGAAGACCTCCTCCTTCTGTTCCCAAATACAAAATATCCAAACCCAAACTCCGTCCTCATCCTGCACAACAACAGCAGCAACAACAACAACAACCGCCGCCACCACAATCAACACCTCAGAAGCCTGAATACAATAACGAGCAGGAGATGGATAGCATTCGACAGCTATCCGTCCCTAAAAACACCGACTCCCTCGAAGTTTCTCCGCAGAGTCAGACACCTTTGAATCTGAAAGCGAAACTGAGCAGAGGACGAACGCGTGTACGAACAAAACAAGTCCGACCGGATGGATTTGTGAACACGGAAGAGGTGAGTCAAGCCTTTGACTATCGCCCAGCTCAATCACCTGTAACTTCCAAGATGGTCGGCGGAAGGAAAAATCACAAGAAGGAGCATTCTGCCAACAATTTAGCAGATGAGGGTCCTCGCAACCCCTTCCCCACCGCACCTTCCAATTCTCAGACAGAATCTGAAGAAAATTCGAAAGCAGGAAATAACAGCAGCGTCAGTGAGCCTTTTCCACAATTCCCAATGAGTGGATTCCCAATGACAATGCCGCCTCCCGACTTTTTCCGAAATGCAGTCAATGGAATGAATGAGAATAAGGATGGGCGCTTTGAAATGGGGCCTACGGCTCCTCAAACCAGCAACTCAATTCACGACTCACAATCCACTGGGCCGGAGAGGAAAGCTCCTGGTCCTAGCCGACAACATCAACGACAACAACAGAGACACCGCGAAGGAGGCCGCGAAGGAGGTGGTCGTCGCAGAGTGAAAAACCCGAACCAAAATCAAAATCAGAATCAAAACCAAAATTCCAACCAAGATGGGCCGAATAAAAATGAAGAGAGTCCCCAGGCTCAGCCGCAGCGAGTGGCGTCGTTTAATGAGAATTCAGGAGGATTCACGGATGAATTTTATTTTCCTCCGGGATTCAACCAGGAATCATCCCCTGGTGGCAATCCGGTGTCTTTTATGACAATGCCGGGCGACGAAAAACCACAGGTGATTCATCATTCCCTTCAGAGTCGGCAACCATCTCCCACTCAACAGCAGCAGCTGTACCCAATTAATGTCATAAGGTCTCCTGAATATCAGAAACAGGCGAAACCACTTCACAACATTCAGAACATTCGCGCCGGACCATCTCACTCCCTGCCTACTCACAATGGTCACAACCACAATCTCAATCAGAATAGTCACAGCCACAGCCCGTTGGACTCTCCGGGAATTCATGTCCCCTACCAACACCAACACCCAGCCAACATCCGTGGCACAAATCAAAACGGGAATTTCATACGAAACAATCGTCCGCAGTATGTTATCCTCAACATTCAGAATGGGAAAGAGCAAGAGCTGGGGAATGCGGGAAATAGGCCGAACGGCGTGGACTCCACGTTCGCCGTTCCCAACCACACGCCAATTTATCCTCACTCTCCGCAATTCACGTTCGGATCGAATTTGTCTCCGCAGACTTTCCCTCTCAACAGCAACGCATTCCAGTCTGGTCAACACGGCCTGGCTCCCTTCACCACCTTGCCCTCCTCTCCTTTCTTCCAAAATCAAGGAGCCGCAGAAGCGCCCACAACGCTAAGATCACAATTCTCGGGAAATGACGGAGGAAATATTAATTACTTCCCATCTGCCCCGCCACTTCGCTACGAGGCTTTCGAGGCAACAAATGGATACTCAAGACAGCCCAATAATAATTTCCAATCCCCGTCCAATCAAATTGCTACTCAATTGAGACAACAACTCCCGCGTCCTCAAACGAGACCTTTTGGTCCACCGAACGGAAATCACCGGCAGCAACAACCTCGCCACGGACCCACATCCCCAAGATATTCTAAAAACCCGGCAGATATGAATATTTTCAATGATGAGTTTGAAAATATCCCGATGGAATTCCTGGATCAATTAAGACCGATTTTACTGGGGGAGGAGCAAATGGCAAATTCCCCTGTGCCTGCAACAGTGACACCCGCGAGTAGACATGTTCATCAATCCCCAGAAATACATCCTCCCTCCTCATTCTTTGACAACTTTTTCCAACCATTCGATGAGAATTACCGGACAGAAACAACTACGGAGCAAGAAGTGAACAATGTTCCGCTAACTACTCCGAATAATTTTCCAGGGAAGTCGGTGTTGCGAGCTGGAGGCAGTGTTGGCGGGCAGAGAGGGAGTGGGAACCGAAATGCGGGCTACGATATGTACAAGGCGTCCTCAATTAAGCAGTACCAAGTTGTGCGACCGAATGCGAATCGCAGTGAGACGCCCTTCCCATGGCCAACTAACACAACTCCCGTAATCTCATTTTCTCCAATGCAGGAGTTTGCCTCGGCTATGAGCACTGTGAGTCCCATTCACGATATAGACTTCTTCTCCTCTCCATCCAACTCCCCGATATCATGGAGCAAATTAAAGTTTGGTGAGAACGGACTATCATCCACTGAAAGTTTTTTGCCACCAACTCTATCATCTCAGTTCAGGAAGCCTCTAACCCCCTTCAATCAAACACACCAACAAAAGCCATCGAAACTTAGTGATAAGAAGAACTCATTTTCGAGTTACAATGGTCAATTCCACCCACAGCCACACCAACATCAACGACAGCACTATGACGTCGCTCCAGTCACAACCTACAAGCCGTCTTTCGGCAATCTCCAGGAAATAGATGTCAATACTTTGAGAGTCGCAGAGAATTTCCCTTCCGTCTCCGTGCAAACGACACCGGAGCCGTTGCCACTTTCGGTGGATGAGGATTCAGTGAGCGATGACTCGAATACACCAAGGAGTGTGCGGATCCGCACTACCACCGAGTCCTACGACTCCCAGGTCACGACAGACACTCCGGAGGGACTCCAGTCAACTTCCACTCATAAGTCCAGACGACACTTTCGGAAACGAAGACCTGAGCAGACGGACAGAAAAAGATATTTCTCCTCAAGAGTGAAGCAATCGATTGATGCGGAGTCGGAGAAGGGCGAGGAGCCGCCAGTCACTACCCACCGACCTGGCGGCCGAACTCGCTCCACCTCGAAAACAGACGAGGGCCTTGATGATTTTGAAGCCTCTCGTGCCAGCGTCCTCAGACGTCGCCGATTATTCCCCCGAAGGAAAAACTTGCTCGCCTCCCGGACCAAGACATCGGCGGAGGTGGAAGAAGAGCAGCAACAACAACAACAGCAACAAGCCGGGAAGGGGGGCACCACTCCCACCTCCTCCGAACCAGAGCCTGTCACTTACGGCGAGAGTCAGTGGTTCAAGCTGAAACAGCCGGAATCCTCAGAAGACTCTATGCAGCCGCCGTTATCAAAGAACGAGGCTGCCACAACAGAGAAAGTTCAAAAGGACATGCAGGAGTCCCCTTCCACCAACTCATTTTCAAAATTACTGATACGACCTCAAGACATTCAATTAGTCCCTTTAATCACAAGCTCGGAAGCCCTGGCCGAAGCCGAGCTCGCCTCCACCAAACCTTATTAATTAGAAAGCAAAGGATCTACAGACAACAGACTACTACTACTTAGAGGGGTTCGCCAATGAGTCAAGCGAGGAAACATGTTTATTTTATACTACTACCACGGTGTTGTTTGTGTACTTGTCTAATAATGCATTTGTTATGTATCTCAAAGAGATAATCAGTTGATGCTGTGACTGTTTTATAGTTCTTGGCTATTTGGCATTTTTCCTTTCAAAGGAGTACAAGTGAAAAAGGCAGTGAAAGCGTTGGTTGTCTGCGATGAATGAACTTTTTCAATATCTCTATCAATGGGCTATCCCCGAGGTAGCTATCTCTCTAATATTTACAACTCACTCAGCAGCTCGCTAGTTAGTTAGTCTCTTTCTAGCCTCTCTTCTCGCCAGTGATACTGAATATTTAGCATTGTACTGTACTTAAAAGTAAGTAGATAGATAGATTCCATCTTATTCTTAGTTAAATCTAATTGCCAGAGGTGAATCATATTTTTCCATTCAAGTATGCCCTTTTTAGTCAACTTTGCCTTTGGCTCTGGGTTACTAGCACAAATAGCACAGCATAGCGTAGCCTTCAAACAACAAACACATTACAAATAATCCAAATCATTGTATTTCCGCATACTGCTCCTCTCTTCCCTACTTCTTAGATCTATGTCTCTCCTACTTACATCCCTCACAGCTACAGATTACTTACTTAGAGAGCGATACGTACACCTTCCTGAATTTTATTATGTGACATTTGCTTAATCTCCCTTTAGTAGAATGTGAGGATATGCCGTGCTAATGCAATGCACAACGAGAAACCTTAGTAAATAGCTCTGAATCATATCCGACTCAATCATAAGTCTGCTCAACATACATAGCTATACAGATAGCTAGTAATTTTTATTATTAACACTATTAGTGACTTTGTAAAGGAAGGATGAGGCAGGATTAGTAGATTCTTCTCTGTAATCTGTAATAATTGTTGCATATCTTATACTCTACAAATATGTAGTCTCTTTCTGTTTGAATGTTGGCCATAGTCATCTGACGCAGCGCAAGTGAATTAGACTTAAGAAGAATATTATATTATTATTATTGTGTGTGTGTGTGTTTGTGTAAATGAAGTTGAGGAGGATGTGATAGACTTTTCTATCTAACAATTCTAACATCTATAAAGAGCTAGACAGAAAGAATAAAAAATAACAACAAGGAACAAGGCGAACTAGTGCATCTTATTAGTACTCCTCATTTATTAGCTATGTACTAGTAACGATTGTTACATTCTGCGTAATAATAATAATAGTAGGAAAACGACTACATGGCCAAGTTTGTGTATCCGTGCATACGACGAAAAGGTTCGTTTCTGCAGTGGGTATGCAATACAGGCAGGGCAGGGGTGCATAGCACGCATCGTGAGTTAAATTCCTCAACCAGGATCAGCACGTAGCATCTACCTGTGCCTACGTAAATATACATTCTTGTAATATTATGTGTGTTTTGTAAGTAGGGACTGAAATACCATCAGTTGCTTAGTTAGTTGCTATGTAGCTAGCTAATAATATTATTATGGTTGAGGATGCAAAGTTAATGCTGGCTGGCTGGTGGTGTAGTAGTAGTGGGATAGTTATTGCTTGGTGATTTTCATCTGACAATGAACGAGGCTTAAAGTAGCGTGAAGTGAACTGATGAGAAAAAAGTATCTCTTTAGCAGAGATGATATGCAGACCATGAAAGAACCTCCTTCGCCACTTAAGTTATTGTTCTTGGTCTTGTAACAGACACTATAGCTCTGCTCTCCGAGTTCATTGTGGGATAGACACGGCTTATTAGGCTCTACACACACAAGCCAGAGAGCGAGCGAGCGAGCGAGCGAGCGAGAGAGAGAGGTAGGAATTGTGTGTGAGTGTTTGTTTTACACTACCGAAAGTGGATTACATGTACTGAGTGAATATGTGGAGTATGTTTACTCTTTTTTACGCTTGTTCCGCGTTTCCCTCAACGAAGAATGTAATGATTTCTGAGTAAGTGTGCCTTAATCGATGCTGTTGATGTGTGGATTAATTCATAGTAGGAATGGATGGACTCGTATCCACCCTCTTGTCTCAATAGCCAAAGCCAAGATCAGGGGTAAATTATATGTGTCAATAGCCACGTACTGGTCACTATACATACAGTACATATTTTATACAAATCCTTTTTATTGTAAGTAAGTAATTTAAAATGTTATATTATCTATTCAACTTATCTATGTTTGTAATAATCAATCTTGATGATTTTGTATAAAACCATGTTACATGTTTCGTAATCTCATTAGGCGATCATATTATCCTCTTTTACTATCAACACTGACTTAAAGCCTTTTATCTCAGCTCACTTAGACCACATTCATTAGCTCATATACCTAATTTACAACATAATGTCCCACTTTTCAAAACGAATGAAACGCTAGTTCCCACTTTGTGCTCAATTTTAGTCTGCGTATTTAATGAGAGATTAGTGGTAGTAGAATAAGATGATTCCATTAAATCGGGACTTAAGCCAATGATATATTATTATGAAAAATATAGGATCATGTAGCAATATCACTTTAAATCCCGCTCATCATAATAATATTATCTCTGTGTTATGACTAGACTAAAATCAAAGGGAAAAAAAGAACGGCACTTGTGTAAGATAATGCAAGTCATAATATTATTATCCGGGGCGAAAATGAGACGCACATGTAATTTGGTAAAGATGAGGCGATGAGAGATGGAAAGGAAGGAGAGTCAAGTGGCTCATTGGTATTTGTTAATCTGTTAGACACTTCAAAAGTTAATCTTGTTGGAATTAATGGCTCTATGAGCATAATCGCTCGCCCTTTTCCGACTTGAATGGCAACAAGCTCAATTTCGAGCTCAAATTAAGAGCGTCACAACAGGCTTATTATTACATCGGGGAAGTGCAATGAAGTGATGAGTGGCAGGCGCGCTGTATGTAGCCAAAATTGATTGAGCCAACAAAGTTTCCACGGTGCATGACACTTATTATTCTATATTTGGAGCATCCCAATCCCAATCAATCTTATTATGGTCCTTTTTTCCTCTCTGATGCTATTTACCTAACAATGTTATGCTAAATGCCGTAGGATTATATTATAGCCTGCTATAAAATCTTCTTTCTTGGCATGAGCTGAAGGAAGAAATGCCAGAGAGAGAGGATTGCACGTAAGTCAACGATAAGGAATGGGGACACTCAACATCAACTCAAGTGTGCAATTGTTCTTAAGTGTTGTAGTTACACAGATATGTGTATTTAGTGGAGTGAATGGGTACTCCGTCCACAATCACAAAGAATGGGATCCCGAATTAGAGTAAATACTTAGATGTACATGGATATAGTTGAGTAAGTAAGTCATAGAGGAGCTTCTTAATCAAGCCCAGCGATGACTTGAGCTTGAGACACGCATAATTCCTAATCATGGAATGAGATGCAGAAAAGTTGATGATGATGATCGTCATCATCATCATCATTTTCTTATGATTATCCTCAACGATCCACTAATTTACGGTTGTTTTCAGTTCAGTCCTATTTAGGGACCCTAAATAACTTCGACTATTTAGCTGTAGATACTGGGACTTGATAATTTTATAGGCTGAGACCCTCTCTTCATTCTCTGCGTTTTATGATAAGCGGCAAAAGCTTTGCCTTGTAGAAATGAACTTGGATTATATCGCAACGGTTATATAGATAGTGGCAGGAATCTCTGTCCAAATACTTTTACAATCCAAATTCAGAGTGCATGGTTACTCTCATTTATGACATTATTATTAAGTAGGTAATTAACAAAGTTACTATTCGTTTAACAATAGCAATGCACAATGACAACAAATAGCTTTGTATCACTTTCAGCCGATGATAGCATGCAATTTCTGTTCTCCTTCTATTTACTACTCGTACACTCATAAACTAATCTATGTAGGTAGTTGTGCAAACTTTTTTTGCACACATATAAAATGCAATATTTATATTATCAAAGTGGATAGCTGCGTTACAAATAGAAAATGTATTTATATGATAGGTGTACTTAGTATTTATTATAGGACGTCAGATATATTATAAGGAGGTTATAAAAAGGGATTTGATCTATGATTTGTGTTAAAGGAAACTTAGAGATGAAATATTAATATTTCACGTAATCATATCTGTAAAATAGAGTAGGTAAAGGATTCCTGTATTTAGATTCGTTTGACTAAACTCGACTCATCTCTTCACACTGCACAACTCCTGCACTTTCTAAAAAATCACCAGGCTAAATAGAAACGCTCTGTTAAGATCTAATCGTTGTTTATCTACTATCTGTGAAGATTCATGTTTGCCATTAATCTTTCGCACTGATTTTTGCTTAAAAAAAGAGTAGTTTGTATTTTTGAAGAGTTATCTGTGCATAGTCTCGCACAGAGGATGAAGTTTTATTTTACAATGCATTATTTATATTTAGGGACGTGACCTGCTTTGCAGTGCATCATATTTATTGTTAGTGTATGTACATGTCTAGGAATTATGTTTCGGCACTGCAATTTCTAGTTTTACTTTTGCTTTAGCAATTCTAAACTTCCGCAAGAAATTAGGTATAATAGATATGTGATGCTATGGTATCCATGTCTAGAGAGGGCCATAGAGTTCCTATCATATTATCCTTTGGCGGAAAGCCGTTCTTGCACGCCTCCATCTTACTTTCTCATGTTGGGCGAGTCAATTTGCTACATTTTTCCGAGTAATGAAACAGGTATGATGATCCACTTCCATTTTCTTATTTATAGCTCAGATTTATTATCTTCACCTTCCCGTCTTGTTACTAAAATGAAATTGAAGCTCCTATCCCTCCCGACTTTTCTCCTTTTAACTGATTAGCTCCGGTGGAGGAGTAATATCTTCTATAATCACTAAATACGTCTATGATACGATAATGGTGAGTGTGCCTACTAGAAGAAATGGTTATTGCTCGTGGGCCGCCATTGGATTTCCCTCGTAATTTTAAAGACAAATAAATGTAGTTTCCAGATTTGTTAATGCTACACTTCCCACTTTATTTATTGGCATTTCTTCACTACAACTCGGAATAGTTAGGCAACCATATTTCACTTCCCATTAAATAAAAGGCTCAAAAAACACTCCGGGCTCAGGATGAGTAATTGAAATGTTTTTCCTTGTCAAATTCCAAGGCGTCTTTGTCTTCTGTGTCATTTAAGTTGTATTTGGCTAATTTGCATAGTCTGTTATTGTTGGCATCATGGCCTAGTGTACACTATTTTGCATCCGTCCTATTAGTAATAGCCCTTTTTGCAGTGCCACTTCGATCAAGGCACTCCATACACCAAAGGTAACTCGATTAAGTAGATAAGTGCAAGCTCATTGAGCTGTCTCTCTACCATTCCTTACTTCACTTGATGCAATTGCCAACTATATTCCCCTTCCCCGTTTTATTGCCTCCATCCCTTCTGCCTATAGAATTACAAACGTTATCATTTGCATACTCATACTACTTATATCCGGAAAATCCGACTGCAATTCTCAAAGCTCCGTCTCCGTCTCACTCACTACTACATACTACTACTGTCTGCTGCTGAATGCAGTCCAATGTATTTCGTGATTGTGACTTACAATTAGATGAGATAGACGACGGAGCACAGAAGAGGAAGGAACAACTTGTCATGTGGCAACTTGCTCACCGTACTCAAAGCGCTTCGCACTCTTTCACTATTCATCTTAAATCAATTGGATCCCTGCATAAATTACTTCTTCCTCCTAAACTTACTCTCCTCTCTCTCTATATACATTTAACTAAGTGCTTCACTCATATTTACATATAGTAGCGCCATTGTAAACACAAATGCATTATGCGAGATTATGACTTCTCTATTTCCCAGCTATTTTCACTCCTTCCTCCATTTCTAAACTTGTTACTCCTATGCATCTCTTCATTCTCTTCCCTTTTGATGACTGAGACATAGCAACTAAATAAGTGAATGATTAAGTTTTATACTACTGCAAGTCATACCTCATCCAGATGTTTTCCCAGTATCCTTAGTTTAAGTTATAGGCTAACAGCAGTATAGTAGATTTAGTGATACATATTTATATTTACTTTATTTTAATCTTAAATACACTTGGCACAAAATATCTTACTTGCCTTAAAAAGAGCAAATAATAGAAAATATTGTAGTTAGTAACATTTTTAAAAACTTTTTACGTGGCATAGAGAATAGTTGTACAGACAGATATTAATAGTGTTGACGATACAATTGGAAATGAATAAATGTTTGTAAATCTTGATATCGTAAAATAAACTTAAGTTTCAAATGATGTAATAAAGTAATTTTAAAATGTAATTAATTTTAAAGTTCTGTAATTTTGCATGTACATCTCAGCCATAAAATACCATAATATCCATAAATTAAATCTCTGTCGTAAATAGATACACACTCAGTTCGTCCGTGTACTCAAGGCGGTTGATGTGTGACTTTAATTTTCCTTTACAATTAAGTTTCTTTGTGTACCCATTCCCTGAATGTTTGTGCTGAAAAGCAAGCATGAAGATTTTCCCTGAATATTTTAATATTTAATGCTCCAATCCTGTTGCCAATTATCATCCATTTTCAGATTTGAAAAGGTAATTTAACATTGGATTTCTAATTTTGTAATGGCCAATAATATTTCATCCTCTTTGATGAGTTAAGTTATATTTGTTCTGAATAAAGATTAAAATTCCATTAAAATTCCAGTATTTATTGAAACTATATAATGTGGATAGGTAGGAATATAAATTATTTTTAGATGGTGAGGTGCTGGTTAGAATATTAATGAAAGAGTTTTGATGACATTAGTAGTAGTGAAAATTTAATGTACGTTAGATATTCAATTGCATGTTCATGTTCATGTCGATATCTATAGTTGGCAAAGGTGTTTTCTGTTGATAGCAGAATTGTAGTTCTACTTTGGCGTAGTATGAGAAATAGTAGTGAGAGGAGTTTGGGATGGCTGTATTTAAATGACTATAGACATTTGTAAGAGAGGTGCTAATCTTTATTAGATATCCTGTAAAGTATTAAGGTCCTGGTTTTGGATTTAAATATTCGTTGGAAAATATTGTGAGGAGGGGAGATGAGATGAGGGCGAAAGAAGAGTTGTGTGTTAAGATCAGTGGCGAAGTGAATTGGTGAAAGTTATGCAGGGAGAGAGAGAGCGAAAGAGAGAAGGTTGTAGGAGAGAGAGTGAGAGAGAGTGGAGTGAAGGAGGCAAGACGCAATATCCGGCAATGACAGTTTTGTGGGCTGTGATAAAGCTGGAACGTATCGAATTGGTGATAAAAAGGGGCTGCATAAGTTTTCTTATTAAAGGCCAATATTGGAAATGACTTTTTCAAAGAAGAGAATGTTTCTTATTCTTGATACGTGTTGGTAGTGTTAAAGCATTTTGTATCGGCTCTCTGTCGCGGAAGTGGGATCCTATTCAAGGAATTACCTAGTGGAGAGAAGTAGTAATTCTGGGACATATAAATAGATGCATAGTAAGCAGTCCTCCTCCTCCTCCTAACTGCGTCCATATTCAGACACTTACTCCATATAAAAGACGCTTATATTTAAAATCCCTCGGAATGTCAGTGAGTGGTAGTGGTGCAGTGTATTTAGAGATGTATCTAGATCTCCGTGTTCGAGGGAAGTGTACGTAAGTAGTAGTTGTCTGTGTGTATGTGTGTGTAGTATGTGTGTGGTGGTTGCTAGAAGATAGTCCCACAGAGCAAAGGACTGCTACTGCTTCCTAGTGTAGTAGTAGGGCACAGTGTGATCAGACGCCGAACAATTTACACCAGTAAAATATGAGTGGGAAGAAGAGCAGGAAGCCAGAGCAAGATGCTGAAAAGGGAATTACTCAAAGAGGGGAATGGAAAGCATTTCGTTTGCATGATGTATAACCAACTCCTTCCTATTCCCACTCTCTCTCTCCATCCTTTTTCTATATTTCCAACTTGTATCTATTGCGCTCAACTGAGTGAGTGAACTCTGTGCATTTTCTTTGTGAGATTCCGACCAGCCATCCGTCCCATAACTTTTCTTTCCTTCGTCCTCACTCTCCCAACATTATTCCCTTCTCTTTATCCTTTTCCAGCCATTCCCATTGATAAGTTGGCAGATCTAGTAAAATGAGGACTGCAAACTAACTAAACTCACTTTCCACTTCGTTATACTGTAATATGATATCTTCCATGACACATACCACACGCATATTATAGTATATAGAGTAGTATATATTACAGAGGCACTCACAGATATATACAACAGCTCATACACCAAACTACACAGAGACACCCTCCTTTTCTATCGCCATCATCATCCTCTTCACACTACTACAGATAAGTGTTCTCTCTATGCATTACAGCACTCATCCTCTCAATAATATAATGCTATGCAAGCTACTAGAGTTGGTAACAACTAAATAAATTCCCTCAAGTGTTTTACCGTCTAATTCATCTCCAACAACCAACAATAGTCCACTTTCAACAAAATTTCACTCTCCCAATTTGTCATCTGAAGAAATTAATGTTGCATTTACAATGAAGCAAATAAAGAGGATTTATCCGTAAAGAAGGAGTCAGCATAACACTATACTTATATTATTTAGCATTTATATATGGATAGTTTCTTATTGATCATTATAATGACATTTTAAATATAGAAGTCAAGTGTTAAATTCAAGTCATATAAAATCCAAAGGGCTTAGGGCTAATGTCAACCATGATGATCTACTTGAACTGCATCGCTCTTATTGAATTCAGACGGTGAGTCTCATTTTCCAGGGCGACAAATAAAATTTTTATACCCAATAGAAGAGCAATGTGAGGGTTTATTTCTTTCCGCAGTCGTAGCTCCTATGTCAGAGCGACCTCTGTCTGTTTCATGGGGACAGTAACAAGTTATAACACCATTACGACTCCAACAACATTTATTTCATCCAGCATTAATAGCATTAATAAAATTGTTGAACTGTTTTTCTAATGCCTCTTAATCTTTATCTGTGCTAGTAACAAGAAACTTTCCTAACCCTTGCACTTCGCCTTCTAGTCATGTCACCCTTACTTTACTTCTCGAAAACTTTGAAATATATTTCTAGTTCCTACATCCATGTCACTACCATAACAGATAAGATTCTTGAACATTCCATTTAAACATTATGATATTATTGTCGCAATTTATTACATAGAAATTGATGGAATAGGAATTATTCAAGCGGGCTGAGGTAGAGGTGTCCTTTTTGTCATGTCATTTTAGAATATTTTTATTCCGTTTGAGATTGCATTGAGAAATGTGTTCGGTTGATTTGATATCTATGTCAGTAATAGGATTCTATGTGTGTGGCCTATATATTGATGTGTGTATAATAAATGTATGATTTGAAAGGGGAGAGTTGAGTTGAGGTTGAGTGATCTTGTCACCGGACACATTTGAAACTGTGTGCGACGTTCATGGGTGTGACAAAATGTTTTAGGCTATTAAATTTTACGCGGCGTATTTTTGTTTGACTGGAGGGCAGGATTATGGTGGCGGCAATGGGGAAAGGTATCTGTCGCAGTAAAATGTGAGTAACTAACAAGATTGGTGAAGTGGCGGAAGAGTATGCCGGTGGTGGTAATACTGATGATTGGATTGAAATGGAAAGGCTTTATGGAGAAAATGAAGAGATATCGGCGGCTAGTATTGGCTAAGTATTTCCATTGCCGGTGACCTAGTAATTGATCGTGAGTTGCAACTGATCGTCTGCAGTAACTGATTGGTCCTGCAATTGATCGTGTTGAAACTGATCGTCACTGTTATTGATCGTATTGTAACTGACCGTGGTTGTAATTTACCGTGGTTGTTATATGTAAGTCCTGTGTATGAATAATATTATGCGAACTTGAGACAGTAAAAACAATAAGAGAATCCTAAAATATATAATATTATGTGCACTAATGTGCAGCATATCTGTCAATAACAAAATTAAATACTAGTTTGGACTTAATTGTGAGTATTATTAATGCTGTTGCTGTTAACATTCTCCTTCTAAAAGAAAAAGCTTGTACTTTTGTTAAGCCAAGCCTGCCCGCTTGGCCACTCTGCACATTACTATTAATTAACTAGACTACTAGACAGAAATATAGTTAATAGTAGTCACAATTTCATTTTCCTATAATCCTAATCCTACCACTCACGTTATATTATCACATATTATAACCACGGTCAATTACAACCACGGCCAATTACAATACGATCAATAACAGTGACGATCAGTTACAACACGATCAATTGCAGGAACGATCAGTTACTGCAGACGATCAGTTGCAACTCACGATCAATTACTAGGGAATCCCCATTGCCTGTTATTAGATATGTGTGAGTGTGTGGATCGTTTGTATGCAGGGACGGGGTCGTCGCTTCCAACAAAGCAGCTGGTGTGTCTCTACATTTGGAAGAGATAGTTTGTAGGTGTACTTAGTTGAGTGTGAGTGTGAGTGTAAGTGGCCCAGCTCCTGCTAAGCAAAGGAAGGCTAGGAGTGCTATAGCAATCGGCCTCTCCAGGAGAGCATGTCATGGAAGACTGAATGGTTTAAATGTAGTCAGTAGTAAGTGAGGGAGGGTGTATGTTGTGTTGAGTGAGGATGATAGAGAAGGAAGAGAGAGAGAGAGAGAGAGAGAGAGAGAGAGAGAGAGAGAGAGAGTCATATAGAGAGAGAGAGAGAGAGAGAGAGAGAGAGAGAGAGAGAGAGAGAGAGTCATATTTGTATGTAGTGTGGTGGTTGGGAGTAAAACGGGATTCAGAGTCGGACGTCTCACATTCAGAGAAAGAGAGAGAGAGTGAGTACCTTTAAGCAGATTGAGGAATATGTAATGTGTGCTTTGTTATTCAAAGAGCATCCGAAAAAGAATGTTATATGTCTTGGAATGGAGAAAGGTCTGATTTGACGACTAAAGGGGAAATATTGTAGTAGGGGAAATAGCAAATGGGCAAATTTATTCACAGGTCTCGAATTTGTAGTTTGCGAACTCCGCTGTCAAAAAATCGTCGTCTTTTGGGCGCTAAGTTTTTGTCTTTTTATTGCCTGGAATGGATATCTCTCCTCACTCATAGCCTCATTCTATTTCGTTTTACGTATGGACACATCAAGGTCTGCTCTGCCCTGTTTTATGCAAGTGGCTTTGAACCCCTGCCCCCTAATATGGAGAGCTTTAAAGGCTCCTGATTGTGAAATATTTATAGGCGATCACATCGATAAAAAGGGATCTTTCCCAACAGCCGACTGCTCTTCACCCGCCAACAGACTCTCCCTATCCTCTCACACGGAGCCCACCCATCTGTACTATCTGCCCACATCTCTCCTGCCCACCCACCTACCTACCGAGCTACAACTGTACCTATCACCCGACAGGAGTTAAACAGATCTCTCTCTCTCTGCAGCCAGAGGAGCCAGATAGTAAGTAAGTAGCTGCTGCTTGAGTAGTCCGAGCTATTAACTGACACATATCAACTCCTTACGTACTGCTCCGTCTATTTCACAAGGCAGCTTTCTCCCGTTTTATTGCCTCTTCATCCTAGAATTCCATTCATGATCCCCATCAATTCATCCTTTCCTCTTCCAACACTAGATCTCTGCATCCCAACAGCCACAGCTACCCCTCCATCCAAACCATCATCCGCCACACAACAAGAACACCTCTCTCTCTTCACTTCCAATGGCCATAGCACCACTTTCTCCTAACCCTAAAGTACCGCTACCCAATCTACTGATCTCCCGATAGGCTTTCTTTCTCCTGCATTATATAAGGCAGTGCCACTTCTACTATTCTGTCTCATCTCCTCAGCCCTCGTCATCCCATTATTCCCTGCACTCCTAATATTCCACAGACCTTTTCTATTGATGCATTCCTTTTGACTCCAAATCCCACTACTCCAACACTCAAACACTTTTACTTGATCTACTATATAGTACAATGCTGGAAACAGATACATTGATAGTACCTACCAATGTGCACACAGTAGTCACTCTCTATTTACTTAATGTAGGTAACGTCCAAAGCTAAAAACCTCCCGGCCACCTCACTCATCCACAATTAATTGCACAATTCAGCGTCACAACCTCTCTATCACAAACTCTAATTCTGAGACCTAATAAATCCCTTTTGACCTTGTGCAAATAAACCGGTTCGTTGGAGAAATTTTGTTCAAATTATATTTTATTACAAATGAATTTACAATTGGCTACAGAACACGGCAAAAACGTTACTCAAAAAACCATTCTTCAAAATGTAATCAGGCGAAAGGCAATAAGGGATTTCATTGGAAAGGGTATAATAAAAGTTGTCTCTTTATTTGATGATTTCTACTATTGTTGTCGATCCAGAAAGTGACTTAGATTTTAGTTAATACAATTTAATGTTTATGAAAATGTATTTTTAGAAGTAGTTGTTCATGTAGTATAATTTAAATATTTGAAAATTGATTGATTCATACATATAATATTTGTTATGAAACTAGTTACATCACAATTACACATTGAAAATTAAATACAGCATCCACCACTGAATTAGCCTGATGTGTTAGGTTAATTGTCATACATCATACTTTGAAGAAAAATCCTGTCACGGCTTGACAGGTTGGTCCTCGAGTTAGTGAAACGAAGCTCTACTTGTCACCGAAGTGAAAGTAGCGTTATTCGGCTGTTTATTAGACTGACGGCCGAAACAACTATATTAAGATTCCAATATGACATACTGTGAAAGTGTCTCATATTTTGTATCATATGAATTCCAAAACTGATTTCGTAATTGGGTAGGTATTCTAAATGAAAAAAACCTTCAGTTTAAATTGTTTCTTAAGCCGGAGAAAGTAACAACAATTTATTGTGTTAAATAATTAGTTACGTATGATTATGAGATGAGAAATGAAAGTACAAACTCATAGTAATTGTCGGCATCATAGAAAATCAGCAATGGAAAATATATTTGAAATTCCCGTCGTATTTGGTTTCCAATATTATTTACGTTTTGCTTTTTTCCTTTTTTGGCAGTTTTGCAGTTGAATGACATCCTGTGTTTGAAGTTGTTATGTAATATTAATTCTGGGACTTTTATAAATAGTTTAAAGGCTACAAATTAAAGTTTTGGGAACAGGAAATTGAGAGTGTATTTATAATATAATTTTTAAACCATTAATAATTAAATTGTAATTTCAAAAATGAATACAATTCAATGTAAATATGTATCTTAATTTACGCGATGCAATATGTAATAACAAATTGTGGTTATAATTTCTAGTCAATTGGAGAAGCTTTTGAAAAGTTATACGGAAGGTTATGTGATGATTTAGTGGAAGTGCTGAAGCCAAAAGTAGTTGAGATTGTAAAAGGGAGAGGACATGCTCTATATATAGACGGCTTAACTTTTTGAGCTAATAAAATGAAGAAAGTGTAAGATTGTCGAGGAATTCGTGGTTAACTTTTAGTTTGGACGGGATGTTTGCAGAGAGGAATATGGTTGGAGTCTTTTATGCGCACTTGTCAGAGTGGTTAGACAGATTGATAGGAGGATAGAAATCCTGTGGAAAACAACTCTGTGACTGAGTCACTGCAGGGAGAAGTTTTAAATGGTGAAAGCTTTGAAGCATTCATGAGTGTGCGAAAGCCCACTGGCAATTCCTTTTATCTTTGTTTTATGAAGCACGATGACTGTTGGACAATCTGTAGACATTTTGTAAGACTGGGAGCACTGTAGTTTTCCTCTTTGACCAAGAGTTCTCCCTGGTTATGTTATGTTGCCGACATCAATGCTATCTGCTCTGGGAGAAGTTTCGTTGAAGGAGGGCATGCACAGAAAGGAAGAAAGCCATCCATATACATAGATGCACATTTTTGGGCAAGTGGCTAGTAGCGACAGAAATGTGAAAGGATGTCCATTATGTAATGTGGGGATGGGAATGAGTTTCATTCTCTGTTATTCATTTTTGGGAGATATTGACGATTAGTCCTCCACCCTCTTTACACTCCCAACAAGCTTTCCCCTTGCCTCGTTGAATTTTCATTGGGAATGAAGAGATAGAAGGAGCTTGTCAAAAAGAAAGCAAAGAAACATTCAGCAACTCAAGTCAGCATATGGCTCGTAGTTTAGTTAGTGTAGTGACCATCAGCTGGCCAAACTCAAATCGACGACCACACATACATACAACTCGATAGGAAAGATGAGACAGATGCACTAGGGAGAAAGTCTCTATAAAAAATTGCTGATTCATCAGAAATCCTCATCTAATGACAACAGTGGGCTATGGACTCCATTTATGACTTCTCTCTCTCTCGTCCTCGCTAATCTTTGAGTCTCAGCCGCTGTTTATTACAACTTTGATTGTGGGCTTAGCACACTTGATTGAATTTCCTATCCGCATGAACAGATAATTGATTTCATGCTATTATTAATCATCCACTTTTCTACTGATAACCACTAACTGGTGTCATCAATACGTTTTTACATTGCTAGAACAATGAATCGTTTCCTTTTCTATTTGTGCAATCAGTGGATATCCAATGCTAATTCAACCGCTAATTATTCAGCTAAAAGAAGCTATTGTTTCTCTCTTGGTAGAGAAAGCAAAGAGAAAGCGTCACTTAAAAAGGAAAAGCTGTCATATTTACGTACCTATCTACGTAGGTACTACTTATTTGTATATTATTGTGTAATGTTACTGTACCAGTAAGTACTTAGTGAGGATTATAAGGGATTTCTTAAAAACTTAAAACAAAAAACATTATATTTCTCTAAGTCTAAGGAAATATGTATCCTAATCTCAAGTCAAATATAAAACTATCGCGAATTGCATTCATAACCCGAATGTTACAATAACACTTAGTTAAACAAGTTAAGCTACTATTATTATCCATTCTGCTGTGTTTGAATTTTTTTTTGGATAGAAATGAATGTTGAGAAAGAAATTAATGAAATATTATATTATTTTGGATATCATGAATATTAATGTGTGTTTTTTGTTTTGTAGCCAAATGGTGATCCTTACGCGTTCATTGAGTTCTGGGAGCATCACGCCGCTGCAGCCGCCTTAGCTGCGATGAATAAACGCAGTTGTTTCGGGAAGGTAAGTCATGATTGCACTCAGTTTCCTAAAAAGCTTGTACGCCTAAAACCTGCATGGAATACGTAGTTTTAAACATTGAAAGCCAACTTATGCAGGAAATTTAAAAAATAACGAGTTTTTATTTGAAAGTGGATCTAGTGGTTTATTTAAAATGTCCAGTATTTGCATATTGCATTTTCATCATTGTTATTTTGATAGTTGTATGAGATGTGAATCATGTACCTTTGTATTTACTAAATTGGAAGTAGGTACTGTACTACATCCGTTCGTAGCGAATATTATTACTACATGATATTGCTGGATGTATAAGGAGACCACATGGGATGTGTAAGGACGGAAGCGTACATATGTAATGACTGCATATGGCTTTCGTGTCATGTGGTGAAATGTTTGTGGTTTTTATTATAGTGGGGATTGGGTCAATATTGTCGGCTTTGTGTTCATGGACATACCTAAATACTCGGATAATATTTCATCATTTCATCCAAGTCGGAGATTATAGTGTGAAATAGCGGGAATGATGTCGTCTGAGATTCGACCAGTTATGACCTTGTGATCTGCTGACTGTACAAGTCAGAGCGGAGTGGAGGTTCAGCCCTCGACACTTTCTCACTTGATACAATCAATAACAATTTTTGGGCTTAAATAAAGGCCCATATCTCAGTATTATGAATTTTTATTCTGTCGACAAAGCAGGTCTCTCCCACTTTTAATGGGTTATAGCATTTACTGTCGCTCCTACTACAGAACATACATAACTAAGTAGAAGTCGTCGGGAGAAAGCTACTGCTACTAGCTTTGAGCCCATTGTTTGTTCTTTCACCGATGATTTGTAGAAATGTTGAGGATATTTGGTATATTTATGGCCTTTGTCGCCCGTACTATTTATAACCAGATCGGAGAAAATAATATTATTGCCGTTGTAAGTGTATTTATGAGATGTATGCAGAATTGGAGAGCAGAGTGAGTTCTGTGCAGAGTCTGTGGCTTGTGTGACTTGCACATAAATAGGGAGGCAGGAGGCAGCATAGACGGAGGACATTAAGGGAGCACATGTTTATTGGAGTTAGGCTAAGCTGTTGTGCACACAGAGCAATTTGGGCTGTGTGATTGGGAAGAGAGAGGGTCGTCAAGGGCTATTCTTGGCCGCTGAGCTTGGCATGTGGCGTGGTGCGAGGGAAGGAGCAGCAACGGCGGCCGAGAGTGCCGGAGCTAGTCACACATCGAAAATGTTATGGCTAGCGTTAATGACGTTGAGAAAGGCTGTCAGTCGGCAGACTAGTTGCTAACAAAGTGAGAGTGGGTGAAAGTGGGGAAAGCCGGAGACGGGCTGCGAGTGGGACTCGGCACGGCAGTGCTCAGATATCGTCAGACGGGGACAGAGCCAAAGATTCCTATCAAAGAGTATTTGTCACACTTCCGTTCCTTTTCCTTTCAAGCCGAGGCAGAAAAGGAAAGTTCTCTCGGCTCCCTTTTCCGGACGGGCGTGACGACGTGAAGTGACTTTCTGACTCTTGTGTACATGCGAGTTTGATGTGTCTGAGAACCCACTGAGTCGAGCCAAGTCAATTTAAGTCAAGTTCTCTGCAGCCAAAAAGTCAATGCTCAGCTATGTCAACTCAAACGGAGTCAATGCAAGTGCCGTTAAGATACAACTTGAATCTCTCGCTCTCTCACTTGCTCTCTCTCTTTCTATGTGTCGCAATCTTATAATATTTATGCTACATTTCCACGGCTACTACGATAACCTTGTCTTGTCATCAGACGCACATAAGTAATAGGCACACGGAGGAGCTATGCATAAAATCCTAAATCAGCTTACTACATAATAACATGTCGAACAACCACTCTTCAAACCTGATTGACTGGAAATTACATCACATGGCCTCCAACTCAAATCTTCCTCCTATCGCATCACACGCACACACATAACCACATTCTGACATATGCACATTCAATTTACACCAATATATCCTACCTATAAAATATCACGAAGAAAATTGATGCATCAAGAATGTCAAAAATAACACATGATTACAAATATCTGTAGGTAGATGGGTAGCCATTTATGTTTTTAGATACCAATACACATGTGTATGAAGTTGCATGGATATTTGGTCTAGGTCTAGGGCCATGGTCTATCTGTACACGTCTATCAATCCACTCATGCAAGACTATCACAAATTCAGGCATAGAAGACCTATAATATAAAGAAATGGAATTTATTGAATACGAAAATCTGCACTAAATTTAAGAAACATTTATAATAATAACTAATAGAAAATTTAAACGGAATTAAACTAATTAAAATCTTAATAATAAATTCTTGAGTTGGTAAATATTCAGTTTAAAATAACTGTGAATGATGTGTAATTTCGATCTCAATGGGTGGTAGGTACAAATCTGCGAATCTCTTAATTCATAATGATTAATCTTTAAATATTTAAATGGTTGTTGTCTCAATAAGTAAAAGCGGGCGCTATTCATTTTCAATCACAACTCATTGAAAATGGCAAGAAAAGGTATTTTGATTTGTAAATGAATTGCCCACTTAGTGTCGCTTTGTTGAGGATTCCGGATTTGGCAATTGAGTAAAGTGTGCGATAGAAATGACAATAAAAGTCTAAAAGAAAGCAGAGCGGAAAAGTGAAAATAAATATTAGCTAATAAGATTCGTGTGTTTTGGCTGTTATATAGTTTTTGTAGGATAAAATGAGAGCTGTGGCAGTGGAGTGTGATGTCATCTTGAATTGTGAGGAGAATGGCTGGTTGCAAACGAGTTGTTCCTCAAGCGACAGATTTCAACGGGATATCAAATGTTGAGCAGCCGCCTCCTTTCATCTGACAACCATTGTCTTGCTATTTAATTAAATTTCATCCTTTCTTTGCCAAATCACACGGAGGAGATTCGATTGCGATATTGATTGATCCTACAAAGTATTGCTGTGCTCTCTAGCATTTGTCATTCTCCGCGCCACCCTTCTATTTCATTTATTCTACTTCTTGCAAGCATCACATCCCAATTCTTACACTTTCCCTGGATCAGATTAAAGAGAGCAAGACAGGAACAAACAAGGGACGCTTAGTAACACAACATCTCTCTCTCTCTCTTTCCCTTTCTCGCTTTGTCTCTCCTTTCCCAAAGCCAAAATATTTTTATAGTCGAGTAATATAATATTCAGTGCTGTCTGCCTCAGTTCTACATTGCAGTCTATGCACAGAGAAGCCTTTAGCATTGGATACTAATATTATTATGTAGTCTTTTCTCGTCTCATTCATCTACATAAATATACTCCCGACGTCCGAAGACTTACTTTTTCCCGTCTACCTGACATCTTCTCCCTTTCACCTCCTTTTGATATTCTACACTAATCATATTATATCAATATCATCTAT
>JABASI010000295.1:0-43733 GCA_019776505.1 Tomocerus nigrus
TGGGAAAGAACAGATAGGGATGGTAGGCAAGAAGGACTGACCTGTTTGCCCTCCTTCCAGCAACTGGAAAATGTGACCTAAAATGTACTACAAGTAATATTAGCGCAATTTTAGAGGAAAGTTATGATGAAAAGGTTTGGATTATACACAGGGAAGACAGTGTTGATATAAGTCAGGAAGAATGGAAGGAGATAGTCGGAGCTTTTTGTTTGACCCGTCTGACTTGACTCGTGCATGCTAAGATTTTTTTTGCAATTTAGCAAAAATAATGCTTCTTTTCTTTGCTTTATTTGTTAAAGAATTTTAGGGTCTTTTAAGATCAATGCTTTTGCTATCATTATTGTAAGCGAAAAAGAGCCGCTGGTGATAATTTTGAGACTTTAGTGAAAGAATAGAGTTTTTGATGGAAAGCATTCTTTTTGTTACTCTGTTGCAGACAAGAATTGTGCGTAGGATTTTCTTACAAATTGTTATGAATCCCTTCCATCCTCTTCTTCTATTATTATTGTTCATTCCATTTAGTTTTCTTTAAGATTATCGTATCCAGAGATGCGAGCAGTTCTAGGAACAAGAAGCCCAGAGAAGGAAAATAATTTCATTCTCCACGACTTGTACTCCTCATAGTCAGAAATAATTGAGCGTGAGCCTTTGCCCAACTGCTCAACAATAAAACAGCTAACGATAAATACAATTACGAACAGAAAGGTATTTGCTACAGTATTTTCCTTAGAGCGCTTTACATCCCAAGATTTAATTAAACCTTAAATGCTAACTAATTAGAGAACAGACTTTTAAATCCTCACTTCCTTATGGAGACTTTTGAGAGTGGATGGCCATTTTATTCGTACAAATAAAATTTCACACAGAAAATCTGAAATGCTTTATGACTTCAAATTTAATTAGAATAATTATTGTTGCTTTTACGCTATTTGACCATTAAAAACAATGAAAACTAACGTGAATTCGTGCAGTATAGTATAACAGGGATGTGATAAAAATATCTTGAAAAATAAAGAAACTTCGTATGTGAGAATTTACTTTAGTTTCAATGGCTGGATGTAAGTATTTGTAGAGAAACATTATGCAGGTGTGTAATGCTCTAAAAGAGTAGAAATGATAACATTTTGCTAAGATGTCATTATTCAGATATAAATTCGACACACTTCTGAAAAATAAAATAAAATGCTACGACAGTGTTTTTTCTATAAAAAGAAAAGCAGATGATTTTATAACTCATTTTTGTAATAGACAGACGCTAAAAATCCCGACAAATGTTTCTGTTGCATTTCAACTCGTAAGTCGTAAATATAAAGAAAGGCTTATTTTCTTTTGATGTAGGTACGCCACTTGCATAAAAGTAGATATCTGTATAGCGTTTGTTCTTTGTGAGGATGAGTGTAGTCGAGTGAGTGAGTAGTGTATACTGTACTATTACTAGTATTACTTAGGGATAGGGTTATAGACGCTGTACTACATATAAATAGAGATTACTGAGAAAGAGAGAAAAGAACATGTTTTTCTTTCTGCCAAGTGCCTGCCGTCATATCGTTAGTTGCTTACTTACACTCACTTATTTAATAGTCATGAAATTCTGCGGAAAGAGAAAGAAAAGAGCGGAGGCAGCGGAGTTTGAGTATTATGACCGGATTTCGTGTAGCCTACTTTATGTTCCACTTGCACTCTATTTCATCCTGTACATATGTAGCTAGGTACATATCTTTCCACGCATGCAAGATACAGCTACCAACTCTTAATTTCCTCCGAACACTCCAACTCAGATCCTTCTCTCTCTCTGCTCTTCTTCGTGTTCTGATTGTGATAATGTTTATGCATCTCTGGCTCTAATGCATCTTTATTCCATCATATTAGCCTCCCTATCGCTTTCCCCATCTTAGGACATGATTTCCTTATATAAATTAATCTCATCTTTATGCACATCGTATTTGTACTTCAAATTACACTACAAAGCATAAAACATGCTCATAAACTACTTAAATCTTGCTTTATGCAATGATTTCAATTATTTATCATTATCCCGACATCCATTTTCTACACTCGTTCATAATTATCATTATATTATATCTGTATCAAAACCAAGTGGTATGTTAAACCTGCGTTATTATATATTCTGTAACGAATAGCTTATTGTTTTGTTCTTTAAGACTCATTTCATTATTTTCAGTCCTTAATATTCACTTAGGAAGGCTGAAAATTAATCGACTAATAATTCTTTATCTGTTTGAACGTTAAAAGTCGTCGTAAGTCATAAGGGATAGCTGAAAGAGATTGAAATAAAGGAGAAGGGGAATAAAAATGAACTTACATGCCAATGTGAGAATGTAAAAGAGCATATTGGCCAGAAGAAACTTCATGTTGAAGCGGAGAGTCTGTTGGTGATAGTGGTGCTGAAGAGAAATTCCCAGAAGACAATTAGCAGTTAAGTTGCCCAATGATAAGGTTCAGTTCCTTTAAAAGTCTGCAGAAGATTATTATTGTAGTTCGACGGAGAGGGCGGATTTTATGAACTTTGTTTTATGTTATATGTTTTCTGAGTTGAATTGAATTTCTTGTCAAAGGTAGTGGAAAAGTTAAGGTTGGAGGCCGAGTTGTTGTGAATTGGCGAATGTTATTCAACTTGTTATAAAAGGAGTGATTGAAGTAAAGTAGATTATTAGTTTAGGTAGTTTGCTTTGTGGAAACGGAGTCTAATGTTATTTTGGTTTATCTATGTATCGGAGTAGGTTTAGGTGCTTTGTTGTGGTGGATATCAGATCTCTCCGTGGATTTCAAGAGAAGATTGTCGTGCAGACTAATTTTATCTTATCAATGAAGTTTGTTAATTTTGTTTTCTTTGCTCGTAGCACTAATCCACCCACTCATAGCACAATTAGTCCATTCATTGAGTAGAAGGATTGAGGGAGTTTCACTCCTTAAAGCTCATTCTTTATTCGTTGCTTGGAAATGTGATCGAGATGAAGAAGATGAGATTAATCTTGTGAGAGAGAGATGTTGTTTGTCTCACATTCCCCTCAGCAGAGTAAGGAGAATGTCGAGAAGAAAGGATGTTCCTTTTCTTCGCCTTTTTCTTCGTCAAGTTAATAAGGAGAGGCAGGGGAAGGCGAGCATTGATTTGACAATCAGTTCACATCAATGTCTAAGATAAACGTCAGGTGTTAGTCGGCTATCAGTAGCTCAAGTGTCATTTGTCGCTCTGAGCTCCTTGGGAATGTAATTCATGAATTTTTTATGTGAACTCAGTCTGACTGAAGTCGCTGTGTACGCAACTCTCTATTCATCTACTTAGAAGCCAAAACACAAACTCTGTGTCACACCAACCAAGGAGTTTCCAACTGTTAAGCTAACATTTAAATTTAGAGTATGCTTTCAACTACAATAAAAAATGCAGTAGCTATACACAAGTATCCTATTATAAATAATATATCTGTTTACTAATATTTTTCTGTGTAAAATCCTTTGAGCTGTCTATTATGTTAATTAAAGTCTGTCTCTTGCATTTACATCCAACGAGCTCAAACTTACAGATAATATAAATGCATAATGTCTAGCAAATGAAATTCTTAACGTATATACGTGGACACAGTATTTTTAGTAGCAATTGCATATAGAGGATTTGTAGTTTTCGGTTTAGTTTGTGCAACTATCAATATCCAGTATGCACGGCCTTGTTTATTTCATTTCCCACGGGTTGAGAGGCTCGGAGAGTTGGAGGAACATAATAGCTTAGGTGTTCGACTAGATTCAGACAGGGCTTAAACTCTGTCGGCAGATTTGTGTTTATTTGTCGGTCGTCTTGCGTTCAGAGTTTCGCAACGCTGTTTGTGCGGTGCGGTATATTGTATCAGTGTTGTGGTCGTTTAGGCTCTAATGTATTTACCTAGCGTTGAAAACGGACTCAACTTATCCTTATACTTATCCACGGAGTTGAGTTGACTTGTGTTGAGGTTACTAGTTGCGGCGTCGGGTGAAAGCCAAACGGGGAAACAAGAACAAGACACACACAAACACTCTCTGCTGTCTGACTCTTCTGACTCAAGTCAAGTCAACGTATAGTGCCAGAAAAAGGTTTCTACGAAGAACAAGAGTAGTGCATGGCTATAGAGTTATTCTATTGTGGCTAAGTACTTGTATCCTAACTGAGGAGGCTAAAAACTTGTGCCTTTCAGGCCCAGAGCATTGTCTATAAAAGCTATGGCTATTATTACTAGGCTTCCTCTCGCACTGCCTCTCCAACAAGGTAAGCCAAGTACATGGAAGGAGCAGCTGTTTTCTGTACGATCTCTTATGTTCTTGTAGGTAGATAGAGAGAGAGTTAGAGATGCGGCTATAGGGAGGAGAGCCGTTTATTCCGCTGGCTGGATGCTGGATCAGATCTCGTCTGGCTTAGCTTGACTTGGCTTGGCCTGCCGCTGGGATATACCGATATATTAAACTTGACTGTTATGTTATGTGAGAGTCTTCGGAACGGAACGGATAAGTACCCACCGCACCACACCACACTAGATTCCCAGAACACAGCCAGAACTAAGGAGATTGTGGCCTGGCACAAGTATTTCCTCAAAAGGATTCCTCCGTCCACTTCTCCAGGCAGCTCAACAACTTTCTATCTGTAAACATGAGACAAATCAGCACATGAAACTTTCGACTAGGAAACACAGGGAAATAGAGCCGATAACTCAATGCTTACAACAATAGCCCCCAATTGTTTACACATTCTAACATCCAACATAATATTCTTATAATAGTTGATACACCATTTAATTATCTAATAACACAAGTACACACATTCGCAGATTAATTTATCTTATTATCTTAGATTGTATATACATTTATACGGTTCATATATTTATAATGTCTAGCTACCTAAATAAATGTATGCATAAGTATCCCAATAATAATTTACAAGATTTATGCAAGCCCCCTGTTATCTTCTTCACTTCACTTTACACACGACAATTTTCCTTACATAAATCTCTAATGAATATGCAAAGAGACTTGGGCTTAAACTTTTCATTGAAGGCATAACTTTTAGTTAGCAAAGCATTCCTACTCTTCTTCTCCATGCACTCTTTAATAGGAGACACCTTCATACATACATTTAGTAAGTGATCTAATAACATGACTCTCTCCTTTTGTCTAACTTGACTCCCGTGGGACTTTTCTGTCATGAGAACCGTTCTGAGGTTTTTCAGACCGAGTCGCCCAGACAAAAATAATAACTAAAGTGCCTAGCATTATTAGTGCGACAACCCACACCTCTCGCCATTTCCACCACCACCAACAATAACAACCTTTCTTTCTCTCTCTCTCTCTTCACCTTCACCATGTAGCCACTTTCGTTGACAAAATCGACGGTGAGACTTTTGTTGTGTTCAACGTCAGACCACTCTCACTTCATTTTGTTCATTTCATGCAGCGACATACAAAGTATTACAAAATAAAACTAAGTAAATACATCCTATTGTTACAGACGCAGTATTGAATTTCTCTAAATTTTCCTGCCAGTGTCATTGAAATGAAAGTAATTTAGTGGGGTAAACAAGATAATGCCATTTTAATTTAAAAAGAAAATCCTTAGAAAAGAATTGTTATCAGTATAATTGAGTAAATGTATTTAGGGATTTGATAATGAAAAAGATTATAGTGTAATTTTTGTGTATTAGGTATGTCTTTTAGTAGAATTGGCTTGTTTAACCACTGGCTGGCTATTAAATGGTTGAAGATACATTTAGAGAAATATATTTTGGTTAGCAGTTGCGCATATGGATAATTGTGGCTAACACGAGAGAATTTGTACTAATGAAGGACAACTAACTTATTTATATTAATGACAGTGAGGGAAGTAAAGCGAAAACCTAAACGATTTGCATTCATTTTGGACAATGGCAACAGTGAGGCATATAGTGCCGTATTTAATTAAGCGCTTTGTGCTGTCTATATTCATATGGGACGTAATAACAGAGTAAAGTGGGTGTATTTGTGTATTAAGTGCACGTAGAGATGTAAGGTTAACGAGATGTATAAAGTAAGCAGAGTATTAAAGCTCTGGTCGAGACTTCTCCAGCTAGTCCTCTCCACTGCATAAACTACACAGATATATCATTAACTATAATCATGAGCATTGGAGATTGTTTCTATCCTTGGAAATTATTTATCTGGATTGTTAACTCACTCTGAGGCTAACTACGTACTTCCCACTTCCCACCTGCCTCCATTCTAAACATGGACAAACACTGGCATTTATCCTAATCTACGGCTCCGCCACATATACTTAACGACACAATGCCCACAAAACCTATTATTTACTTATATGTACTACCGATGCAATTTAATGCACGCATATCAAATATCATCATCCACTCTGTGTAGCTACCTTAAGTACCCACCAACAACTATTTTCTTAGACTCAACTACTCTAGTACGCATCTACTAAAGAATGTTATTCTTGCTCTCATTATCATTAAGTCTCCTCTTTCAAACCCAGTCCACTTAATATTATCTCTTTCTTACATAATCCATTTTTTTGTCTGAATCGAAACAGAACTTAATCTGCCTATGCAATGCCATGCCTCAGTTCACATCACAAGAAGGCGATCGTTCATCTACCCTCTCTCTCCTTCCTTCATAATATTACATTTCATTGTAGAAGACAATCAGAGTCGGTGCCACATTTAAGGATACTTATTGTGCACATGATAATAATGAGACTCCAGTCTCAATTACCACCATGCTTTTCCATATCAAATAATATTAGTACTTACTTACAATTAGATTCGTTTCGTTCGTGCACAGTACTGTAACTACATAAGTACAATGTCTACACTATAAACATCATACTGGCCATTAGTCAATCTAAAGAAACTCAAGAATTAATTTCGTAATTTAATGCCATGTAAAATATTATGCTGGGAATTTTATGTTCTAGTCGAACGCTATCACTAACTTAGAGTCTGCACCAATTACTCAGATTGAGTTACATTTTTCCTAATTTTGTTTCCATTAAAATCATCAGCTCATATACTCAAATGCTTACAGCGTAATTACGTTACTGGAAAGGATTACCTTGAAATTAGGGCTATATATTATCACGCAAGAGATTTCTAAAAAAACCCAATTTATGATTAGTGTATTGACTAAAATGAATTTGCTTGTGTTTCGACATTGCATTTTTTGCATTAAAAAGACTACATAGTTTGAATAGCATTTTTATGGCCGGTAAATGGATAGAGCGATGCATAAATTCATTTAAAAATCAGAAAGCCGAATAATCAAAATTCTTATTACTTTTCGTACATGCTCTAACGAGTGCAATAAAGTTGTGCAGAGTAAGCAGGATCATTGTCGGAAGTTGGTTTCTTTGGAAAATAGGAATGAATGGTAGAAGGATTCAATAGTCTGTTGTAAAATTGTTAGCTTGAAGGAAATGCGACAAAATTTGAAATAGGAAGTGTGATGTCCCGGAGCCTTAAAGTAGGTGAACCATAGAGGAGTTTGTCCCTCTAGGAGACTTAGAATTTAGATCATTGTGTCATGTATACATGTCCACATGGTATTTGTAAGTGTCAACATGTATATCAGTGAGTAGATCTGATATGGAAGTATGGAAGTGGTTTTAGTATGTGCAAGTTATTATAGCTATAGGGTAGGTAGCTACCTACTACAGATATAGGTGCCTATTATAAATCACATGGACAGAGAAGAAAAGCTTTGACTAATCTCTATCGCGAAAATTCCATATAATGTGTCTATGCATTATTTTTGCATCTCTCAGAGGAATAAAGTGTAGGACCTAGATAGATAAGAAATGGAAGGGAAAATGAGAGTAAATGTGTGCGTAGCAAGGAAATGGTTAGACATAATAGAAGTGTGGCTTTAGTCAGAGATCGCGTGTAGTGAAATGGAGTAATCCTGGCTGTAGATTTCCTGAGTTGGCTCACTTACTTAAAGATAGGTAGAGTAGAGAGTAGAGAGAGTGTATGTCTGAGGTAAAGTCGAGAGAGAGAGAGAGTATTTTGTGAGTTTATTAACCACCAGTTCGACATTCGACAATTTGAGATTCACTGGAGAAAGAGTCGTCGTCGGCGGCGTTTTTCTGCCTATTGAACTTGTTCACATTGTGGATTTTCTATCAAAGAAATGGCTGGAAGGGTTGTTTGTCAGCTCAGAGCGTTTCTAAAGGAAAGCTGTGCTATTGTGCTAATATATTGCCTTGAATTGCCGTGCCATACTGACGTAAGACATAGGGAGTTATGTATGTCGCTATTTTCCGTCCTCGGGCTCACTTGCACTCGACTCCTAACTCCTTCCGTCCTCCTCTCCTCTCCGACGACGACGAGACGACTTGTCCAGTGCGAAATTCGGAATGACCTTCCCTCTCACAACTCCAACTCACACACTTTTACAAATATCGCCATAAGTACTTACTTATGCATTTCCGACTCCTTTCCCTCGTTGCTCCCTAACTTTTTCCTTGTCGGAGAGCAGGGAGCAGGGCAAAGTTGCTATTATATCTTAAAAGAGACAAAAAGAAAGGTGCCGGGAGGCGGGCCGACATGCCGCTTTCTATTTCTTACAGAAATATCCCAGCTACATAGTATAGAGACAGGCCGGGATCTAAAATTCGCACAGATATATACAACCTCTAACTTCTCACAAGCTTGACCTATCCAGAAAAAAGCGCTGAGTTTGGAAATTCTGTTTTAAGATTGGGAATTGTGAAAAGTGGAAGGAAGTTGGATGGATTTTGTGTGGATTGGACTCTTAGCTACAACATGTACAATGTAACTAATGTACTAATGTGATGGGATGTGGAGCTCAGTTTTGGAAACACACACACCACACGACGACAAAAAGAAAAGAAAGCGATTGTGAAGAGACGGCATTGAGATTCGGATTGAAAGTTTTCTTTTTCTCAGTGCAATGAAGAAAAGAAGTTGTTGGATAGAGAGCCACAGCCAGTGTTGCTGCACATATGTACAACTACATAACTATATACATATAGTAATATATACTTACTCATGTACATATACCATACAACTATTAATAGCATATCTAATGTATCAATATATCCTTCTTCGAAAGTAAACCGAAAAAATTCCAAGCTCAATTCAACGGACAAAACTGAAACATGAATAGTTGGACTACCTGCCAACATTTTCTATAAAATAAAGCAATCTATTACGACACACAACTACGTACAGTCAGTTTTACTCGATTTTAAACCTTGCTTTCAGTCTTTTCGACTACTACAAGAGCCAATACTCCTCTTTAGTCCTACTTTGTTGTTTTCTGGAATAATACTGCTCTAGGCCGATATTACTACAAATATCCATAGTGCAGGTAGCTACTGGTAAGAAGAAACCAACAACCAAGAAACTACGTAGATGATCCACCCATGCATACTACTACACGGCTCTCTGGTATATACTACAAGATTCCAGCTCCAAATAACTCTCACTGGCTGTTTCCAACTTTCAAACCATTTAGGTATGGCCATGAAAGATATAAATAAGAGAGTAGATTCAGCTCCCGTTTTGCAACTTCCTTAATGTACAACTTGCATTGAGTAGCCTTCTTCAGGTACAAATACGGAAAACACACTCGTGTTAACACACTCCTGTTTACACGAACCTCTTCTTTTCTCTAACATTCCCTACTCCATTTTACTTTTAGCAAATCCAGCGTAAACTTCACCGAGATTCATTCAATTGTAGGTCAAGTTAGTTATAAATTTCAGAAACATAACCTTCTTCCCGCTAATCTTTACGAAACGCTAAAAAATTTAAGTGTCAAATTTTCTACACAGACATTTTTCGGAGATAAACAGCAGTTTTTAAATTTTAAACCAATTAAAAAAGCATAATTTGAGAGTGAAAGCAAAAGAATTTTGAATTTAATATTTTAAAATATCATGTAATGTTAGTCTAGGTGAAAAAATTGAAAGAAGATTTAATGAAAATAATTTTTCAAGGGAAGTTTTATGGTGAGATTGATCTTTGGGTCTGTTGCTGCTTCGGATGTTTCTCACGACTGCATTAATAGGATTCCTTTAGGAGTATCTATATCCAATAAGAGCGTAACGTATCTGAAAAGTAGTGCATTGTTATGTTACGTGTGTGTAGATACAAATAGAGAAGGGAATATAATGGGCGGCTAGACAGCTTAGCTACAATGCCATTATATTGCAGTAAGTATGTGAGTGTGAAAGCTCACTCTGTATTCTACGTTTGTATAATACTCCCTCCATTCAGACTCTTTCCACTGACTTTCTTCGCTTTCGTTCGTTGAATCCGCATCCTCGGATTTAATAAACTCTACTTGTGAGCATAGTACTCGCACTACAGATAAACAACTCCTATCGCCACTACGTATCTACGAATGTCGAGAGCTTTGTTGTGAAAGATCCGATATGAACATCACAGGGCCAAGTAAGCCAAACAGATAGAACCCAACGCACGGGACTTTACGGGACTACAGCCACAACAACAAACATAAAACCAACTGAATTCAATGCAAAATTTGGAACGGAGTATTGACTGCCTTTATTCCGACTGCTTGCTCTACTACAGAAGCTGTTAAATTTAAATGTTAGCCACTGTTTTTGTCATATTCCGCCAATCTTTAACAATCGCTAAGCTCTACTTAATGATAGCTCTATTTTACCTTTGTTTTCCATATGAAACTGACTATAATCTTTATTCTGGGTTAATGAAATGAAACAAAGCAGTTGGCCAAGTTAATTACGTGCATAGGTGAAAAGAGAATACCGTATAACTCGAATTAGTTCACCCCCTCGATATAGTTCACCCCCCACGGGTGAACTATTGTGTTTTCGCGAAATTTTGGCCACGAATACGAAATTTACATGTAAATTACACTCTTAATAGTTCACCCCTTGGGGGTGAGCAATTAATTTTTCGCACATAAGGGTATGGTGAAATAATAGTTCACCCGGTCTAATTAATTCGAGTTATACGGTATTTGAATTCGTAAAAGTCGTAAAACAGGTAATTAGATATACACATCTCGGGATACCAATACCTACGCAAAATTAACGTCAAAACAATATTTTGATAGAATTTATGGGATAATTACTAGTTATAAATAGTTAAACCCAGCCCGTGACATTTTGGTTTCATATTTTGTAATTTTATTGTCAAAAAATTAATAAGTAAGATTTCGCTGGCTGTTGATACTGGTACACCTTTGGAAACTAGTAATATAATAACTATTCCTACTAAACAAATACAGATAAGTGAGAAGCCAGATATTATAATCAGACATAATTAAGGATGCAAATATCTGAAGGCAATCATAATCTTTGAACCAGTAAAATTGCATCAATTGCTAATAAACCTTTCAAATATTTTGTGAGAGTGTCAATACAATTTTATACAAGTATTAGCGCATCCAACCAACTGTCGTAAAAATTCCAAATGTTAGTTCATTAGTTCACATAAGAATTCTACCGACTAACTGATGCATATTGTAAAATCCACGCTAAATACTAGGCGTTAGTTGTATAGTCTGGTCGTGTGTTACGCAAACGACATTCAGTAAAGAATTCAAACTTTGTTGTACGTATTAATATCCTCACAATTGTGTGTCGTTATTTTCTCATTGCCGGTAGATAATCTATTTCTCTGTTCTGGTATGAACAGTATCTATTACATCCAAGAAGCATGAGCATAATGACAAATTCCATTCCATTTATAGACAAATTATTCTTTTGTCTACTCATCCGCTCCATAATGCAATGCATTATGTTATCTTAAATAACACATTATATAATAATTATCATATGTTTGGGTACCTAATTATTTTCTTAGCTACTTCATAGAATAAACTTTGGGCATTCCATTTAGATAGGTACTCTTGTTATATAATACTCTTGTTGTAATAGCAGTTAGTAAAAATTCCCAAACGAATTTCATGAAATCCAATTTTCCTTCTGATATGACGCTGTAACAATATGCATCTTACAAATCTTGTGAGCCGAAATACGCTCACGTAGCTTCGTGTGGTGTGTTTAATATATACGCGATTCTTCAAATAATGTAAAAGTGGCCCAAGGGATGTTTACAAAGTCTCTTCCCGATTTCCTTACATATTACATGTATAAGAATATGAAAATAGGGCTACGGTTTTTATTTAATCGTGCAGCAAATTTGTAATGAATCTGTAAAAAAAATCAATGGTTCTACGTACAAAGAAAAACTACTTATTACCGCAGCATGTGTGTAGTTGATTAGATTACAAATATATAAATGTTATAATGATAATAAACTATCGTGAAAACGGATAAATAAAATGCGCAACAGTACAAGAACAGAATATTCTACTTATTACTTTCCTTAACAATTCTATTGTTGTGACTGACTCTGATGGGCTCATTTGAAATTGCTTTAAAATTAAAAATTAATGGCTAATTTTAAGAACTTCCTCTCAGCAATCCTTAATAATTTAAATAGGTAAATTATGTTAATTCTTAATCACTGGATTTATACAGATTTATATCCACACTACGAAAATATCAAAACAAAACAATATCAAAATATTTGTATTAATATGCAAGGTTATACTATAACTAAAGTAGTTTCACTCGTGCATATGATTTCCATAGTAGATGTGAAAATACTGAAAAAACGGACAATAATTATTGCTGGGTACACTAAATGGTTGTGCATCGAATAAAAGATAAAGAAGAGCTTTCCTTTCGCCCGATATTGTCTCGTGCCTATTGATTAGATTTAGTTGAGTGAATCTGAGATGATCTGAGGGCAACTTGAGCCTCTTTCCCCTTAGGAACACTTCTAAAAGAGATGCACCTCCCTTTGAGTCAACTTAAATTAACTTTGTCCACTTTCCTACAATCAGTTGGCTGTATAGTAAGTCAAAGAAGTAATACACGGTAATAGCAATCAGCGATGGCAATGGGGATTTCTTCTTTTGACAGATCTTTAAGTTTAGCTAATGCAATTTATTTAGGTACACATAAACAGAAGTCCCACACCAACTTCCAATTTGATGGCAACTAGTTCAAAGAAATATTTTCATAAGAAACGTAACCCATGGCCCATGGGCATACACGCTTTAAATCTAAGAATTTCGATTGAGACGGAATTAACCTGCCCTATAGTTATAGTAGTAACTGGGTACTATCCTTTAACTTATCGGTGAGATTCTAGTACTAGTTTGTTAACATTATTGGTAAACTAACTATTTATAAATACAAGAAAAGCAAAATTTACAACTTCGCATACAAAACAACTTTTCCATGTGAAATACTCAAATGATGTAGTTTGTGGCGGAATGGCTTTATGTTGAGACTGTGAGACATACCTGAACATTTCCGTTGGAAAACGTCTCAAACAATCCAAGAATAGGTTTGAGAATACTGCTGCAGTAAAACGGTGATTGGGTGATGAGACAAAATTGAGGATTAAACTTTCTTGTATCAACGTATGTGTGCGGAGTAGAAATCTTGATATAATTCTTTTAAACTTGTATGATTTTACAAAATGTGTTACAAAAAATTATAACGATCGATTTCAAAGGAAATAAATCACTGAAAATAAAATTGCAATTCTCCGGTTAGTTTTCCAACGTCACGGATGCACAATTTGTCTGCATGTACTGCAGTACAGTACGGGAGCAAGTACACGTTCAGCTAGAACTAAATTGAGATTTTTCAGCGTGATCGTTTCCTGCTCTTCTTCCCGAATTTTTGGCTAGAATATCACTTCTCTTTTTTTATTTTTGTATCTGGCTTGTTCATTTGAGGAAATGAATATTTTCTTTGTTTCTACTACGTTGAATTTGTGTGGTGAACTTAATTGGATAACAAATTGTAAGTAGAGAATAAGTTAGTGAAGATGTAAGTGTAAATCCCAAGTGTTGAGGTTGAGGTTGAAGGGAAAGAATGAGTCGGTCGGTTCTGTGAGTGTGTCTGCTTTGCCTGTCTATCAGCAACTGAGCTAACTCAATGGAAACAAGTGGATTTCGTTGGAGCTAGTCAAAGTTTCTACGTATCGTCGCTCCTTTTGCTTGCTCTTCGCTTAGATTTGGGAGCCTCTTCCTCCGTTTTCTACGTTTTCTATCTTTTATGTTCTTCTCCTCTTTTCCTTGAATGTAGTCCATTTGAAAGTAAAAGGGAGAAGATTCGAAGCAGCAGGTACGTTACATTACATTAGATAGGCAAGGCAGGGAAACACATTACACACAACACAGAACTGCATGCATCCTAGCTCAAATAATGGACTTCCCTACAAAGGCAAAATCTCAATTCCCTACTAACTCGAGCTGGATGGAGCTTGCATTTTAGGTAATTATTTAACACTCGCAAAAAACATTACCTATAGTTCAAATTGCATGCATGTAAATAACTTAGACGGACTAAGTTACTGCCACGATCACAACAACCCCAATACTTTATGTATGTATGTACCTACACAGATATAAAGTTTTTTCATCCTCTTCCCTGCTTACTTTTTATAGCTCCGGTAATTATAATTAGCTTACACGACTATTATATGAACATAATGCAATACTATTTTAGATGAATTTCTTTTTTGTATATTTATTACTGTAACTGTCCGTAGGCATGAAACGAAATCATGCTCATTGCATAATTTCAGGCAAATGAAAATTTTAAATTCAAATCTAATTATCTGAGTGGGGTTTTTTCAATTTAAAGTGGTTTTCCCACCATTAGATTTGCAAAGATATATTCTGAAATCATTTACATAATATTACATGTTGTAATCAATTGACCTGGGAAAGAAATTTAGGTTAAATCCCAATTACTATTTATACATAAATAAAAATTATTGGTTCTTACAATAGTTTGACGTGCATGCTGCTTTTAGTATTTGTCGGGAAGACATACATATTTCCCTGAAGAGAAATTTTTTTTTGAGAAAATCATTTTTCCAAGCCAAGCATAAAACTTAAGCGAATTGCGTGACTACTGCAAGCTGATATAAAATTATACATACCTATACATATACATACCAATACGTCCAATGTACCATATATACCGATAGTGTGTTAATATAATTGTAAAGGACGATACACAAATGCACGCCGTCATTATAATGATCCGTCGCTATCTACTAATAAGTGGCCACTTGTGCGTTGGATGATATTATTGCTATTTTACTATACCTGGCATAAGTGAACCCGGCTAAATATTATTATCGGATGCTGATGCATAGCTCTGAACCGTAATAATGTAATGCACTGTGGGGTCATACCGTTTACACAAGCGGGTATTCAGTATCTATATCTGGTATGGACGGACTTGGGGGGCGTATTAGTTCCAAAAAAGTTTGACCTCAAAATACACGGGAGCCTGTAAACTTGGGTTTCCACATATTAATAGCGAAGGCAAGGAAACGTTTGAACCGAAACCGTTGTCCATCGCATTGAACGGAAACGAGCTCATGGATTTTCCCGTCGTGTGTAGCGACTACCGACTCTGTCTAGTAGTTTCCATTGCATCATGTATTTATTTATATGTACCTAAGTATTTAGCTTAACAAGGCTGTGGCCACTGAGATGATCATCCCTGATTGTCCACGACACTCATGAATATGTCCCTGTCGGAAAAGTTCAACAAAGTGGTTAAGGATCTGAGAGGAAGTGTGCTGAAAGAACATTAACAGCACATGTAGTACCTATATGTACATTGGATATTGTTCTTTCTATAACCAGCTAAATTCAATTCAGTCATGGTTTCGAAATATAAATGATCAATTGGGAAACTGATAAACTTCCCGGTGGGAATAATTGACAGTTTACTCTATCAGTTGCAGTAGGTACATTGATTTCAGGAAATATTCTTCCAGGGTTATTATTATAGCAGAATTTATCGAATGAATTGTATTTTATAGAAACCATTGTAAAGAAATAATAATATTGCCAATAGTTAAAAAAAATCTAGTAGTTTTCATTTGCTTTCAGAAATAATGTGCTGCTCTCAATGTGCCAATCCATAGGGTTTAATATTTAAATTGCAGTCCGTACAAAAAAATTCAATGCACATCCTAGACAAAAACTAAAATTATAAATGTCACAATAATGTTTTCCAAAATTTGCTTTTTTACTAAAAGAGAATTTTTTCTTATTAAGATGCCTAACATGTCCAGAATGGAGTTGGGAAGCGAGAAAAAGTAGAAACTATGGAGGACAATGAAGCATAGCGTTCATAATGCAATATTAGATCAGGGCAGAAGTGATTCCATTGGATTCAGTATGGTGGTTGCAGATTTGCTGGTTAGTTAGAAGTGTGTTTTATGTGTGACGGGTACTATAACTGCTATTTATGGATACATATACTCCCACCGTGCAGAACAGACTACAGAACAGAGGCAAGTACGTATAGATCGGAAACTTGGGAATATTGTAGTAGTAGTATAGAGACAGAGAGTGAGTAAATAAATATCTCTGTAGTGATCCGTTTGATTTGGTTTCGTTTTGTCTCGTGTCGTATAAGAGAGAGATGTAATATACAAAGCAGATTTCCCTTATTGTCGGATGCGGAGCTGGCTGTACGGCCCAGAACGCACATTCACAGACCAGAGAATAAAAATGGTGAAGAGAAAGGGTGGCAAGTGAAGTGGAGTAAGAGTAAAGTAGGTAAGAGCACAAGTTCTCCATCCACTAAGTGTATAAGAGGAGAGTAAGTAAGCATGGATCAGATCACAGAGCTATAATCAAATATTTGCCATAGGAAGCTAAGCGTGTATTGATATGATGGAAAGAGAAGAGATAGAATTGTTTGGAAACACATGCGGGTTTCCTTTGCTCAGGTCACATCTAAAGATCCGCACGAGCCCATCCTCGCTCCTCTCTTTCTCAAAGGAAAAACTCGCTCTAATTAATGATCCCATGCCTAGCTACTTCCACCGCTAATACCACACACAACATTCGCATATTAAATATCATTTTTACGACCAAACTTAAAAGCAGTCATCTCTCCAAACTTCTCAACTACTTATCAACAATCAGGATTAGTGTCTAAACAAGCATATAACCAGCTATTTTCGTATTCTTATATCTGAGCTGCCTACAAACAAATACTAAAAAATGCAATAACCTAGAAATGAAACGCATTGATTTCTTAATCGCACTTATCCAGATCAACCACCTAAAAATAGACATCAAATCTTCGGATTAAATAGTGGCTCCATAGTTACATTAATAATTTAATAATATAAGTAGGTAGGTACCTTTGTATGTAGTTCTTTATAAAGGCTAATAAAAGAAATGTTTGAAAGAGCTGAATTGAATTGACATAAATTTTTAATGAAGAATCGTATTGTTTATCAGTGTCGAAAGGGAATCGACAATGCATCTGTCATTTGGTAATATTGTTTGAGCGGGTGTCTTGTTGGGAGATCTAATCGCATTCCGCTGTAAACCTTACCATTTCCGGCGAGGAGATCTAAAAGAAAAGAGAGTAAAGTTCAGAGTTAAGGATTTCGAATGTTAGTGTAGTAGGATAGAGTACGAGTAAGAGTAGGTAGTATGTAGGTAACTTGCACAGATCAGATCGGATTGTAGGAATCCTTCGTGTCTCTTCTGATCTGTTTTCACGTTGGAGTGCCTAGTTGGACATGACATGGCTCAGCGGATTGCCTGGACGGAATCTTCGCCGTTTTCCCTCTACCAGAAAAGATCTGATGATCTTCTCTTGTCAACAGTCGAGATTGCTCTACTCCTACCTAATAGTGGTAGCTACTTACATTTGTATTTCTATTCTACGTAGATGTGCCTTCCTAAGTTTCATCTTCTCGTCTAAATACGAACTCCTCCACTCCACACACACACATTCTAAAGATATATACACAAACCATGGATATTTGTATATGCTTAGGTTGTAGGATGGAAAGGAGACATGCATATTGTCAGTTTGCTGACTCTGTCTCTATGTCTACCCTACTTTTCCAATCTTCACTCTCTGCACTGGTGGTATTAGGAATTGGAATAGAACTTTGTTTTCTCATCGTTTTCCTCTAACTACTTGGCCGTTCGTGAGTTGATGTTAGGTTAAACCGCTCTGGTTCAGTTCTTACAGTGAGAGAGAATGCATGGAAGGATCTAGTACTAGAAATATTATACTTGCTTTTAAGAGGGTTCATCCTTATTACTCCTCTCCCTCCTTAGACCGCGGTCATGCGATCTTATAAGAATTATATTCCTCGTCTAATAGTTAAATACTATGTGTCATTCTATTATGTAGACAAACTCGACTTCCTCTCCACTCATTCAATTGCTTTACTATGAAATACGATACAGGTAAATGCATGCCCAACGCTTACAATTGCATTCTAAAGAGAGATATTCATTTAAAACTATCGTGATATTGTAACCTTTCAGTGCCATATACACTGGATATACTCATTTTCTTTATTATGATTGTAAGTACCGGGAATCATTACAAAATAACATTATGATACATTAATATTTCACAAATTAACTCATTAGCTTAGGAATTTTGAGTAACTGAGCATTTGATCATTTACTATTTGAGTTTATTGAAAATATAATAACTGTTACTAACTTTTATGACCATGTATTGGGCAAATCAATTAATCTTCTACGCAGATTAATGCAGTTAATGAAAGGATTCTTGAGTTTGTGAATTATTTTGTCTGCATTTTCTGTGGCAGTAACTCATCGTTGAATAAAAACAGAGTTCAACTTTTTGATTAGGAAAAAGGTCTATATAAGGTCTAAATTGTCCTCTGTAGTTGAGAATGTGTAGTGACGAGTGAGTTTTTGTCGGACATTTCAGTATGTATGGGTGCCTTAATAAATTATTGAGTCTGGCTCAATCTTTTCTGACCATATTCATTATAAAAGCAACTTTCCCTATATAGCAGCGCGAGTTTGGGTTGCTTTTTTCTTTCGTTCTACACAGTTCATCTTGTTTTTGTCTCTATATGCCTCTGCCCTTTGATGTTGTGGAGTGAATGAAAGAATAGTTCTATAGTTGGCCATGTGCACTGCCGTTTCACGGCAAGAAAATTAGAATTACGTAGTTAAGAGGCTAATACTATTGAGATAAACTCCTCCATTATAAAATGTGTCTCTGTAGCCATATGCATTAGTGGTTGGGAAATTGGACTATGCCCTTGTGAGAGGAAGATGTGTTGCGGGAACATTGGGAACAACTAAGGCAGATGCTCGTTATTCTGCTCCACTCAACTTCAACGTAAATACGGGACGGATCCCTATCTTTTTGATTACGTTTCCTTCACAAAAAATCTGGACAAACAAACTCTTCCGCAGTCCTTCATTTCTGTGGTTTGGACTTTAGCTCTAATTCTTCGTCCCTAACTTCCACGAAAAAAAACAATCTAATTGACTTTACATTTGTCTCACTTTGGACGAATCCGCTTCCAACCTTTACGGTTATTGCTTGCATATGTCAATTAATTGGGTTTGGGATTTTTTGGTCAGAGTAATTTAATATTTGTTCTCCACTTTGCTTGCCAGCGAAAAAACTCTTTTTCCTTATCCACCATATCACCAAATTGCCCCTGTGATATCTACAGGGAGAATTTTATTGCTTCGGACTTTTATGGTAAAATGTCTTCAGCCAACTGCTTCATAAAATCATCTGCTATGTGGTTCAGCACTTATCAGGAATTAGCAATCTACCATTTTGGGGGATTATCGTATTCAGATGAAACTTGTTTACTACATTTTTTGCAAAAGACCTTTGGCCATTTCAGTAGGAAAATTTACAACTTTAATTAATTTAATATCCTTTTGTTAACTTTTAGCATTAACTGCGCATGCTTTTATTATTTAACAATTAAGATATCATGAATGAACTGGCTGTATGTTTTCGTCATCTAATGTTTCTTACTTGCAATTGTACATAATTTTTGAAAATACAGGAAGAATAACAAAAATAATTAACTCTGTTTTCCGTGGGCTCTAATGGCAATTAACACGTAGTCTCTTGAATGATTTGGATGTGCAAGAGGAAGACAGCTCAATAATTTAATTGTAATAGACGAAAATGAAACATTTTATTTCTTTATTATAATTTTTCATTTCATGATTATTAAAGTCTAGATAACGATACTACTATGATGGCCTTGAAAAAACAAGTTCAACAATTCTAGATAAATTACTTAATGGAAATGACCTTTAATATTCACATGGACGAGGCAAGAAAATGCGCATTAATTAACTGGAAGTACTTGTTTCGCAACATATTTATTTGCATCCAACACATGAGCAAGATAAATAACACCAATTTTAAGTATACATGAATACTGCAATAAGGATTTAAATCTCAAGATTCTGGCAATCCTAACATTCCCTAAATATGAGACGAAGTAAATAAGAACATGTATTCCGTCAATTCCGTGGTTCTTACCGACGTAGTTCAATTTAAGTTACTAATTATGTTTGTTTGAGTATATATAGTTAACTTAATAAGCAGATTTATCACGGCAATATTAATCGACCACTTTCTGATGCGTTCCACTAGTCAATATAGGATTTCCAAATCTTTCTGAACAACACTTTCTTTGAAAAATGGAATTACTGGCATCCACTTAGGTTAGAGATTTTTTATAGCAAATAATGCAACACCGATCTGTACATTATGTCATTCCTAGTCAGTTATTACGATGAAATTACGGGGCCATCAAAAATATGGTGAAAAGAATCCCATTTTGGATTATCGGTTTGAGAATGGTTGAGATAATTCTGGTGTGTGTAGAATGGAAGTGACTGAATGTTTTACGAGTTAATTGTGTCAGTGTCTGCTGAAAGAGGAACGGACATTTGAAATGTGGTAAAGGATTAAGATAAGTTGAAGTCATGGACATCTAAACGTCATATCATATCTGTATCAAGATATAATCTCCATTCTCCATCTAAAGGAACTCATGAATAATTAATAAGCTGTCGGGTTGATTTTCTGGTCGAAATGCTCTGATAATGCCATTAAAGAGGCAATCAACGCCTATAAAAGCGCAATAAAAGGCAAAGTGCAGGATTAGTATCCCATAGGTAAACAACCAGCTAGCCTAATGAAAGTTATACCTACCTACACACACCTGTCTATGGATCGAGATATATATTTATAGCCTGTGCTTAGAGTGTACTAATGGGAAAGCACTCTTTTCCAATATCAAGTCAATTATTTAGCACAAGTGGTGTGAAAGAAGCTCTTATCAACTACTTTGGTTTAAATACATTGAATAGGCGAGGAAATATCATCAGCATGTTAACTTGAGTGTTTACAAGTTGTGTGTATGAGAATGTCTTGTTTTTATCACTGCGCACAGATATATAATTTTGACGAGTGGATGTGATAGAAACGCTAATAAAGAATGCTCTTACATAATATATCCTCACTATTAAAGATATGTATGTATTATTACATTTTGGTCTAATACCGGTTTCTGCGGAGCATGTACAAAGGGACGACGCAGAGAGTAGGAAAGAAAGAGTTGAATGGAGCAGGCTATTAAAGGGTGCAGTAGTTTACCATTAGTTATGGTTTCACTACAGACATCCAGTGAGTTTACAAATAAAATTGGCCTGGCTAGCATTTCTTTCCTTCCCGTTGCTCAATTACTTTTATGTTAAACACGTTTCATCCGTCAGAAAAGGGAATTTTGTCTTTAGTTGAGATGCCAAATATGGGTAAGGATACGAGAAGGTTATAAGTTAGCTTCGTACTATGCAACTGACTAACTACTCACTCACAAGTCACAATCAGCAGACTAGGTAATAAAGACTGACCTTTAAAAGTTTCAACGAAAGAATTTTTATGAGCATAACTATGCTTTTGTAGCAAATTGCCGCAATGAGTAATGTAGCTAGGAAGGAAGGAGCAGTCATCAGACTCACGTAAAAATATCCGGCGTCTGAATTTTACTACACTAACCCAACTCCATAGTACAGTACAGCACAATTAGCTGAAAACATGTAGCAAAATATCTAATCAATTCACAAGTCATTAAGTAGGTAAATTGAGAAGACGCTGTGCTGTGTATTATATCATTTGTCCTAATTCCGACTCTTATGCATAATCGATGCATATATAGCGATATGTAGGGTAAATATACACTTTACTGTAGCTAGAACACGTTTCATTCCCAAAGAAAACGGTAATTGCCCATCTGCATTTAGTATTCTCTGCAATTTTAGTTATCGTTAACTACATGTGTGTGTGTGTGATATGAATGTATCTTAGGTGAATGTCTGATAGAATGATAGCTTCAATTTAATTTTCATCAAGTGCTATTAAAAGATCGCAACGTTATGGAAATAGGGGTAAACAATGTTAAGAAAATTCTGTGGCTAGCCTGGCTACAACATAAATACCTCGCTTCTCAAATGAACAAACAAGAAAGCTTTGCCTAAATAACTAATACGCAACAGAAGTGTATTTGGCCTAAAAGGAACGTTCCCCTAACCCAAGAGACATTAATTGGCTGTAAAGACACGGATTGCGTCATTATAATTAACTTCCATTTGCATGTAAGCTAGAACTTTGTTGTGTAGACAGTTGAGAAGTTCCGTTTGTTTTCTTCGTCTCCACTCCCTCGCTCTCCCACTCTCTCTCTCTCTCTCTCTCTCTCTATTGCTCTGAATAAAGTAAAGTAAATAAGTGATTTTGTTTCGGTCTGACTGAGTAGGTTGTTTCGTAGTAGCGAGTAATTACGTGGCTCCAAACGATGTGTTAAGGCTGAGAAGTTCAGAAAGACAACAGAAGCGAACACAAAGGTCAAGCCAACAATCTATTCGGAAGACTCTTTTTCGACTAAAGTGTAATTGTCGTAGTAGCGCTCTATTAAATAAAATACCTAAGTGAATATTCCAGTAGGTAGCAAGCTATGAAATGTCGTGGCAGGCCGAATGCAATTGTTTTATTTATAAGAACTTGTCTGGATGGTAAAAGTGCTCATTGTCTTGTGTGTCCCCAGTTTTGATTCTTTTCTTTTGATGAACAAATAAGTAAAAAGGGTTAATTTAAGTGCACTGTTCTCTAGTACGCTCAGGTTTGTTGCACCCTATTTGTTAAAGGAGGCTATAAAGATTATTATCTTGTTACATTTACATGCGTACACCAAGGAAGAGTGCAGATGTTCTCCGCTGATAGGCACGCAGCACGCATATGCATGTGTTTAGAGCTGAACTGAGTAAGTGTGGCTATTGTCTTTTTTTCATTACTAAACACCAGCAGTCACTTAACCAACCAAAAGGTTCTCTTCTGTCGGCCGCTACAACTTTTCTCAGATTGCATATCATTTCTGAGCATTTCTATTGCTTGAACAATAATATCGGCTTAAATATTATTCTAGATTGCAAGTTTTGGGGTTAAGACAAGGATTAGGTGGATAATAAAGAAGTAAAATCAGTCAGATGGCCATTTGAACAGAATGCATTTAAAAGGTAAGCACAAAGTAGCAGCTTTCGCACGTTACCTACAATAAGTAGACAAAGATTTGAGTAGGGCGTCTGATTGTCCTTTGCATGCAATCACTTCTGCATACAGCTAATGAAATGAAATGGGCTTTAGACACACAACAATAAATCCTAGAGGAACCTATATAATGTAGACCAGGTTTTATGAATAATAAGGAAAAGGAAAACCAACATAAGGAAAACAGACGGCAGCGGATGTGTTGTGCCACTAGGAGATATTTAATTCAATTTATAAATTGAAAGACGATGTAATCCTGGAAATTAAATAGGGGATTTTTGATTCCATTAAAAAATGACATGCACTCTGTGCTGATGTAACTCTTTGTTTCACCCACAGAGACAGAATTATGTAATTATGATATTTCCAAGCGCGGATCATCCTAACAAGCCCATTGTATTTTCTACAAGTGGCTACGTCTGTTTTTTCCTTAATGAGTCCAATGAGTTAATAAGTAATAGCGATTGTTCTTGGAGGAAAGTAAAAAAGGTCAGCCAAGATCCATTGTTTTACTCAGGTTTTCTGTTGTTTATTGCTTTGGTGGCAATGGCATCCATTTCTCCACATCACAAAGAACATAAATAAGGGGGCAGATGGCGAAACAACTTCGGGGGAAAATTATTACTCTTTATATTTTAAACCGTAATTAACGCGTAAAACTTGACAAATTCAGCTGCAAAAACATTTGTGCGCCTTTAAATTTTGCTATAGGCTAGTACGTGCGTGTATTTATCTAAAAAGAGAAGTTGCCATTATAATATTATTGCATGCTTATATTATTATAGCTAGTAGCAATAATGTGTACACTAAATATTATTGCAAAGGATAAGGAATAAATAATGTGGACTTATTAATATATTGTGTATAAGAAGGGAAATGTTTTCAGAGACGCAGACGGTGGGTAGTGGGAATAGAGATTGAGGAATTTTATATTAGTTGATATGGTGTGTGTGTAGTTGCCTGATGTTGGGAAAAGTGAAAAATAAAAAGGAAACAAACCGGCTGAGTAAAGAGTTTCATTCTTTAGACAGTTTTTCACGTTTAATGGTGCAAGAGTTTATAACATTTTGTAAGTTGCGTTGAAGTGCTTATTTGTTACATAAATATGGCAATAAATTGCGCATTTGTCAACGGGAATTAGATATAAACTTGAACTTACAAGAGTGGCAAAGATAATCCTTGGAATTATTACAGTCTTTTCTTCGACTATGTCCATAGAAAAATTCTGAGGCAATTTATACACGATGTGAGCAATGCATTTTGCTTTATGTACGTTCAGCTCGACTCTGAATTATGGTTCTTGTGTGCAGGCAGAGCAGTCCTCTCTCTCTGCTCGCCCGTCTTCTTCCCGCCTCAAATGTGAGTGTAGTTAAGTCTAATGCAATGTGCTCTGGTGGAAATGCTATATTATCTCTACTTAAAGAACACTCAATTCCAGTGTGCATAGTATTAGTACACTTTATTTTAATCATTTCCCACTCGCTTTGGACACCTTTGGATATTATAATAATTTCTCATCGTGATTTATTCTCAAGGGAGGTTTTAGCACTTTCTTTCCCCCAGAATTAATAATTCTCCCGCAACAATACAATTGCGAAGAGTGAATTGCTGCAAACACTAAAACAGATAGCCGCCTCTTTCAATCCTATCAAATAATAACATTTTTTCCCGAAAAATTAAAAACCGAAATAAAGATGTTCAACGGAGAAACTTGTTTCGACGGTCTAATCCAAAATGAGTTGCCCCCCTGCAGTGCAGACACTCAACAATGTTATTATAATAGCATCACATACATAATTGTACTTTTTCTACTTATAGTATCCTAGCAGATTCAAAACGAAAGTTCAGTAGTAAACAGATAATTAAATTTGGAAGGGTTAGTTTTTAAATAGAATGGAAATCATTATAGAGCTATCTTTATACATGTCCTGTATACTATAACGCCATATTATTATAGTGGGGTTTTTTGTGTTGAAATTTCACTAACAACAGAATTGAGCAAACATCTCATCCCATTACAACTCGATACATAACACAGCCTCCTACTAAACTAAGACTACGCTAATACAACTCTAAAAGTGAAAGCAGAGTAAAGAAAGACTTAACTCAAGAAAGGAAATGAGTTTTCCAAAAGGAATGTAGGCGCATTATCATGAATGAAATGATGTGAATATTGGGAATTACTCAAACAAGGCTTTTCAGCTGAGCCGAGTTCAAACGCACCCTAATGCTCAACTGAATAAAATAGTCAAAGACTTTCATACGGAGATGAAGTGTAGATTTCACCTTACAATAATATACTATTATACTCTTCTCAATGCACTTTTCGACAATAAAAACTTCTACGAAGCAGATCAGCCGCATTACATATAAAAATGTAGGTATTATTAATATATTTCAAGTCCAAACCTACCTAGGTATCCTAAATCGAACTGACAGAGATGTAAAGCCTATAAATTGCACAATGTCAAATATTATTATGTCCTCATCGTAGTATTGTTAGTTTGACGTTATGATTTTCATTGTCGTTAACTGAAGAAATATCATTGCCAAATTTCAAGTGATGTCTGCTGAAAATATTTCTTCATATAAAGTATTCCTTGTCTATGCTAATATCTGTACTTACGAATGCTCTGCGATAATAATAGTAAACAAATTTTACTGTCAACAATTTAGTTAAATGGAGAAATAGGCTTCCGTTGAAAAAAGAAAAGATTCACCATTAGAGAAAGAGCAATGAACTTGTTGTACTTTTACATAATGTAAAAATGTTATGGAAAAATCATTGAGTATGAAAAAGTTAAAATTCCATTGCAAAAATGATACGTAATGTACCCTGCAGTATAAATAAATATGTATATGTAGTAGGGACTAAGTATCCCATAGCCCTCTCACACACTACTCCCTCTTCTCTGTAGTTACAGTTTGAGACTTGAGTTGACTTGTCTAAAAATTACATAGCTTAGCTAAACAGCTGGAATATCTTCCGTTATTCGTAAAAAGAGTTCTTATTGCATTGCTTGCACAGAAAGTTTATTTTAGCTTTCCTACTTCCTTCCTTTCTTTTAGTACTTGACTCGGAATAAGTAGGAGAGCGAGCGAGGAAGGAGCTAGTAAGTACTTAGCATTATATATTTGTTGTATGTAGAAGTTTAGGGAAAATATTGGTAGTTGCACAATGGATAGGATGTAGGTAGTCGTAGATGTGCAATAATAGATATTATTATAGGGACTGAGAGGAGAATTATTAGGTAGATCTACGTTATGATATGATATGGAGGAGATGTGAGTGAAGAGTGAGTGGTGAGTAAACAAACTACAGATATAATAATAATATATACGTACAACAGACATCTATGTAGAGCCATGCGATAAAAAGTGAAAAGGGGAGCATTAATATACAATATAAAATTCGCCCTTGCTTCTTCCTTCCTCCGTGCATCCGACTTCTTAGTGCATAATCCTAATATGGAATGTTTTCCCATTCTTCTTCTTCTTCATCTCTTCACTGTGCTATACGCAAAAATACTTTCCTACTTATGTACCTTTTTACGTCTCCTCACACATATCTATCACAGACAGGGCTACATCCTATAAATTCTTCTACTATTATTATACAATACCCTCCTTCTACTACAGATATATCCCTATAAATGTACAGATAGAAAAGAGTGAGAGAAAGTATTGGACTATTGTTGAGAGTGGATCTCTTTTTCTTCTCACTTCCATCTATGCATATAATACGTAGCTACGTATGTGTAAAACAATCTTTCAAATATTAGTGCTTGCGTAAAACAGGGAAAGTAAGTAGGAGCTGTATAGTAGGTGACGTGGGAGATAGTGGAGAAGTTCGTGCATAGGACTGTTATTTGTATTTGTGTGAGCTGTGCATAGACAGAGAATGGGAGAGAGATTTGAGAGAGAGAGAGAGCGAGAGGTAGCGGAGTTTTTGCATAAGGCACAAACAGGAGGAAAGAATAGGCGGAGAAGTATTAGCAGTGGTAGTCGACTTCCAGTTCCCCACTCAACTCTACACAGAATTGAATTGAAAGTAACTACTCAAGCCAAGTGAAAGTATAAGGTTAGCTAACCGACCAACTCAACCCAGCCAACCAAGCCAAGCCAGCAAGCCAAACCAACTGATCTACATACAGGCCACGTTGCCTTAATCGAATGGGAGATTGATCGAAATTTCAATTTCTAGATCCTTTGCAGAGGTCTTGGGGCGAAAAAATTGCATTGAGCCAATAACTCACTAGCAGCGCTTTTACTTTTTCCACCATACAGTCAGCTTTAAATATAATCATCCACCTTCGTCCCATTCCTACCTTTCTCTCTCTCTCCCTCTCTCTCTGAATTTTATAGGCATACAAATAGACACTGGGCTGCTTTGTTCACACACGAGAACGTCTGCTTTCACTGCTCAAACAGATATAGGGAGGCTCTTGAGCAAATAAAGTTTCATTTAGATGTAATGTATCTCCACTTGTCAACATCATATTGTTTTAGTCTCTGCCAATCTGCCATTCCAAGCCTACTCATATACTTTACTGGCATAAAGAGCACCAGTCATTTCTTGTTACACTTACGTGTAGCTACCTAACCGTCCTTGCTACCTCCGTCATCTAACTATAACACTTCAAAACATAATACTTTTTCTGTACCTAAACCTATCGTTTTGATTTCGTTAGCCTTTATTCCCTTATCCCGTAGATATCCTTAATATATGTAGACAGGTAGGTAAACAATTTTATTGGTGCATATCTTAAATAGTGGGACATTCTTGTTTGAGAGAAACGAGAACCCTGGCCTAATACTACAGCATTCTCAACATAAATAAATAAATAAGATATTAAACATATTTATACATATTGTATAAAATGCAGCTTTTCTTAGAATCCCTATATGGCTCTAAATGTAAATATGTGCCGGTGATATTAAATTTAAAACTACTTCAATATTTCATACTTATCCACTTGAGTTGCGAGATGTGAAGGTACAGTCAATTTTTTGAGGTCGTATCTATACGGCCAACATTCATGTGATGGATTTACTTTTATTTATACCCAGGTAGGCTATTTGCTAACATATATAGGTATATAGGTATTTATGTTTTAACTATGAGTATTTGCTAAGCTCCTCACTTAAAACTACAAAGTGTAAGGATAGCTACCTATAGATATTTTGTGCAATGTTCTCTTTAAAATATATGGAGCTTATAGTTTAGCCTTTGTGTAGTCTGTAGGAGTTACCTAATCCCCAAATACAGATGCGTCGATAGACTTGTTCACTGTAATATATTGACTTTCATGTTCATATTATTCACGAGTATTTATTATTAAAGAGCAACTTATATCTGCGTATATTATTTTGAAGGGAGTACGTCAACTGGATAAATGCTCGAATTGATATTCATAAAATATAATCCATAGATGTGTACATGGAGAGATACCTATACTTTGGATTTAGTTGTGTGCTTTAGATGTGACTTTAATACTCACTCACCCTTGCCTAAGTTTTCCACTCCAGTAGTTTGCATCAAAATGGCAATAGTAAATAGTGAGAGTCTGTCTAACTACATTTTGTGACTCACAAACTCACAACACATCTTACTAAATGCGCACTATATTTAGCCAAGCAAAGAAAATCTTTATTTTCTTTGATATTCAGCACCTTTACATCTGACAGAGAGTAGGCAGCTCTGTAGAGTAGGTACATCTATGTACTTACATATTAAATGGAAGAGAAGCATATCTCGCCTGGCCTTATTTCATTCACTCACTCACTGTTGGCAATAATGTAGAAGCCTAAAGGAAGGCAGGAGGATAGGAGGATGGTGAATTTGGTGAATAGTGAAGGAAGGGAAGAACGAGGAAGTTGACTGACTGGATTGTATTTCAAAGTTGAGTATTCCTTTTCCCGTTTTCTATTTAGATACGTCCACTGATAGTTTCCTCCTTTCCAGACATCTTCAATGCATTTATATTAAACTGACAATGAGAAAGGCCTAAATACAGCAGAAACCCAAAGTGTCTAAATCTGCATAATATGAAAGTATTAGCTGTTAGGACGAGACAAGTTTTCACTCAGAGACGAAGAAGAAAAAAGCACGAAACAAGATTGGATGTGGAATCCGCCGTTCCGAGTACGAGTACGAGTACTCCGCCTGCCTGCCTTCCTCCATCTGCACTACTTACGTGTGTACGAGTTTAGAGGTGATGACGGTATTTCCACCAAATATGCACTCAAAGAACTTCATTTTATTTCCCTTCATCCTTAGTAAATAGCTTAGCGCAGATGTTTTACTTTGACTGCAGTCCTCGCCTTTATTGATACTCAGGGAAATAAATAGCTAATCAAAGAAGTTTATGTGTAGGTGGAGTAGTTGACCTACCATACTTCCAAATTCCCTCTTAAACCCCAAAGAGAAATTCTTGCAGCCATTAAAATTAGTACAGCATTTAATTGGAGATCACACACTAAATCTCAATTCCAACCCACAATGCTAAGCGAATACTATAAAACGCATTCCAAAGCAAATGTTCTACTCCCACCATTTCCCCATTACTCATTTCGTTTTTCACAATTAAATGAATACCATAACGTAGGTATGTAAATATATGTGTATCTATGTAGTTATTAGGTACAGATATCTGTGAGCGCTCTATTTTTGTGGGAACAATTAGATTTTAATCATTTTTTAATTATTCGATTTTATTTGTTAGGCTTTCCAAAATAATTCCACCAATGCTAAAATAGCTTGTTACATTTCACATAAATTATAAGGCTAATAATATAATTATTTAATTATTCTGCATTCTGCTACTAATAGTGTAATAGAAATAAAAGGAAGGGTTGCGACAGAAATAAGTGTGTAAAAATACATTCGTACATTTACAGAGTCGATAATTGAAAGCATATTAGCCTTTGGCATAAGAAAACAAAAATATCAAAAGAATTGTGTGTAGCTTCCCTTACCTCTGTGTATTGCAGTAAATGTGTAAATAAAAGGATGTAAAGGATGCTAAAAGGAGTTGTAGCATAACTAATCTCTCTGTAAAGGCATAAAAATTTCTTCAGGAGTCTCGTGTTCACAGTGGTAGAAATGTTGAAAAAGGGAAATAAAGTCGAGTTGTGATTTGATGATGTTGAATGGTTAGGAGTAGTGTAACGTGTAACTGTTGTGCTGTAAATCCCGGGCATTGCACTGACTGTGTACTGTGTACAATGGAAGAGGATCGAGTAAGTAGCGGTGTAAGTGGCTAAAAGTATATTTACATATGGTACGTTTCATCATATGATACATGAGTTTACGCACAGACTGTATTTGCGTGTGTGTGTGGAGTGCATGAATGTACGAGGGGTAAAACAATTGTTCTACGTAATGTGTGTCTGTGTGAGCGAAAGAGAGAGAGAGAGAGAGAGAGTAAAAAGTAAGGAGTACTCTTGAAGAATGTCTCTCATTCATGAGGATGTAAAGTAGTGGAGGAAAGATGGAGATGAGGAGGTGTGGAGTGTTGGAGCTACTTACTTATATCTGTATAAAGGAGGAGAAAGACAAAGGGTGTAGAGTAGGAGGGAGTAGTGAATGCTAAGAGTGTGTGTAACTAGAAGAAGAGGAGAGTTGATGAGTGGAAAGCGTGTCGTAAGTAGTTTGGCTAAAGAATGAGGAGCATAAAAGAGTCGTAAATCCACAAATAGGTTGACACTCGACAAGTGTGATGGGGAAATGTGTAAGTCTTCACTTTTGTTTATCGCCGAGTTCAGAGCACATGGATGCATACGGAAAGAGAGAGAAGAACTCTTATGTAAATAGATGTCCACACATATCCAAAATAGCACACACACACACACACATACACGCACACACTCATTCATATGGAATAAAGGCAAAATCTCCTTTCCTCTCAACAATATCATCATAATGTGCAGGAATATGTAAATAGTATGTGAGGCTGAAGTGAAGGAAACCACGGAGGATGTACGGAAGGGAGATAATAGAGAGGAGGCAATTCTTGGAGCAAGTGCTTAGGTATAGAGCAATGCCCGCCCGGGTAGTAGAGAGAGACAGAGAGAGATGCAGGCAGGAGGAGGATGGATGGAAAGAGTACAAATAGGACTAATAGAGAGCCTAGGCTGTGCATATGCAAAGTTAGACTTAGTTTGGTCCATTACATTAGATTGTATTGCATAAGGAGTTGTTCTTAGGTTGCTGTTCTTTGTTTAGGGCTCCTGTGTACCTAACAGAAGATAACAGAGGAAACATAAGGCGAGATGTGAAGGGAAGTCTTCTAGTGCCAGTCATGTTCTAATGTACTTTCCTAGGAAACTAACATAATGTAGTGTAATGTAATGTAGCGAGGCGTTACAGTTACAAAGTCACAACATGGCCAACAGCAAAGGCAGTTTGAGCTATGAAACTTAGCCGAGAAACAAGACGGACATGAGAGAGACATAGAGAGAACGTTTAAACTTTCTGAAGATGACTAAAAATGGGGAAAATCTGACGGAGGAAAGTCTGTGTTGAAATGTAAAGTACTGTCTGGGGGGTAGTCACATAGAAAAAAGCCAGCCATCTCCATTGCCAGATTCACTATCCATACACACACACACACAACTACTTCCTCTCTCTCTCTCTCTCTCTAACATGACACAGCTATAATAATATGCCCTTGCTTTGCTCCTCTTCCCTATCACCACTAGCAACAAACAACTCCACACATACCTACACACCAATAATACAGTCACGTGTGTATCGCCACCTATACATTACACATTATATTAGGAACGGCCTCTAAATATATATTATCTCTCTCTCTCAATGTACAGGGTAGCAATAATATTATTACAACTCCAACATCTCTCTCTATCTATCTACTCTGTAGCTATAGAGAAACACTAGTGTACTATTATAATAGCATTGCTGGGAGAGATGGACGAAGAAGAAGACAGTCAGTCAGAGAAGAAGAAGAAATAGTTTTTTCCACGAAGCAAGACGAACCCAATGCCCCGACAAGAGTGTGACTAACACACAGCTATAAAGGCCGAACTATTCGCTAAAACTCTGACTGTTAACCCTGTCCTGCGAAAAATTCTCTCCTTACAAAAGCTATAAAGAGGGAGTTGGAGAGAAATCAGACTTTCTCCAGAGCAACTATTGCAATTGCAACTACCTAACTAAGTATCTTGAGTTTCTTCTCCATCCCATTCATTTCTCACATAACGTAAACGGAGTAAGCACTAGTCATTCTGAATACCCACCTAGTAGCAGTAGTAGCTATGTATGTACGTACAGACAGAGCCTCATCCACCTTCCTTCACAACTTTCATCTCGCTTTCACTTCATCCTTCCATAGCTCATCCCTTACTGACTTTAGCTACGTGCGTCCCATTCCCACTGCCTTCCATTCCTCCCTCTCTCTCTCTCTCTCTCTTTCTACTCTCTATCTAGTACGGCTCCTTTAGATCACTACTACTAGACTGCTACTACTAAAGTATAAGTAGCAACAGTCGACTTAAACTTAGGTCAAGTCATTGCTTGAGAAAACATTGTAGTTTCTCTATAGTCAACTCAATGTTTACTATAGTTATGCATTATAAAGAGAGAGAGAGAGGGAGAGAGATAGTGAATAGGAAGGAGGAGGAGAAGAAATGGGCCACTTCTCATTCTGAGAATAGTGGCGCACAATAGAAACAAGCTGCCATTTGGACGGACATGCAACTAAAACGGAGACGAAAAGAAGAAAAGATACTTTATTTCTACTGGTGTGGTGGGCTCGGCTATGAAATCCTATTTTATCTAACTGTCTCTATCTGAACTCTCTGTCAGTTAGCTGACTACTAGTAATACGTACAAAGCTAGTTGTTGGCAGCACACACAAACAGTGCCATAATTATATGTGCTAAAGTAGAGCGAAGGCATCTCACACAAACGGGATTGCTGGATGAAAAGGAGCAAAAGGTAGACAATAGAAAGAAGGAGAGTTAAATAGTTAAATATCTACACCTTTTATCTATCTACCTATCTATATCTGTGTGTGTTTGTGTGTGTGTGAATATGAGTGGGGTAGAAAATGTATTTTTTATTACACATAGGAAGTAATAGGGATGCTCATTGCACACCTCTCTATTAATTATGCATGAAGGAGACAAAGTCCACTGACTACCCACTCATGAGCAAGAGACAAAGAGGACGCAGAGATGTAGCGCCATTTAGCGACTCCTATAAAATTTCTACAGCTTATGCATTGCAATGTGATAGATATGATGGCCTTTGTCTTCATAAATACATATTCGGCTAATGTGAGTCTTCACCTCTGCTCAGCACAATCTAAGGACAATGTATACGTAAGTAGGGAAGGAAGGAAGTGAAAGCACAAGTTAAACCAATATCAAATATGCAATGCCAATGCCCAAGAGTTTAGAAGACAACACGTGAGATTTAAGTTCCTGCTTCAGTTAGCATAGGCATTAGATATTATTTTTTCCCAGCCACGGCCCTCTCTTCTCACTTCACACTATTTACAATCGTCAGAGGGCGAGAGAAAGTGAGAGAGGCTAGAAAAATGCATTTCCCCATACACCAGCACCGTTGTTACTACTCACATTACAGGAAACGTACGTGAAATCAGGGAAGCTGAATGAATGTGTAAGAGATAGAAAGAGTAGTTACACTCTATTATGTATATATATGTACATGCATTACTAACATACATAGATCCCTTTTTCTAACCATCTCCTTCCAACCTCCACACAAATACTTGCACTCAGAGTATATAGGTATAGGTAAATAGGTAGCTATGTTATTATAAGGAGGAGGCACATGGAAGGAAGGAAAGTGGTTCGTTTTCTTCTTCTCCTGGCAAACTAATAGCAATATCAAGGTAATGTAATATAATGCGACGTAATGTAACGTAAAGGAAAGGAATGGGACGGAGGAAGTAAGGAAAGGAGCGTAAAGTGAGCTAATGCAATGGAAACTGTTGGAGAAAGCCAGTTGCACTATCAATGGTAAATGGGTTGGCAATATGCGTGTGCCCCGTCCTGGAAAAATCATCTGTCAACCAATGACAAACTGGATGTCCATGCTTCTCATCCTAATAGTCTCACAATCAGAACCGCGTCCGGCTCAATGGGCTAAGCTCCAACCTCACCAAACGAACCTGATCTCTTCTAAATAGTAAATAGCTATCCCACCACCACCCGCACATATTCTATAGGTACCTATACGCGTGTAAGTACCTAGCTAAGGTGATGGTACATATGTCTAGGGACAGATAGCAGAGTCTCCTTTGGATATTTGGCTACTCTTCTGTAAACACTCTGACTGTGACCGTCTTGAAACGTCCTCTTCCTCCTCCGCTTTGGTTTCAGATAAGATCACGTCAGACCAATGAGCTAGATAAGATGGGATAAGAAAGGATTCCATTTCTTGATTCCTTTTGTGTTGCTTATTGAAGAAAAGCATCGGCAGTCTCCCTGAGGACATCCTCCTACTTACCTTTCCTTATTTCCCTATTTATTGTCCCTGTTTATGTACACATCCCTTACTCTTATGCCTCCTAATACTTTTCTTTATGCTTATGTAGCTATTTACTACTCTGACTACTAAGCATCTCAGCCTATCACACACTCTTCCCATTGAATACATACGGCGTACTTTCGATATTAATGCTGTGACATTTAGATATCTAGACAAAGAGAGAAAACCAGTTCCGGGCTCCTTTCGCAAATGTGTCACTTCAGTTCGCACAAACTCGCCAAGTAGCTATTTCCCTGGTTAATACCCGACTAGCACTGACTGATCCACCTTAAGATACCTACATACCTGCCCACTTCTTGCTAACATTCAATATTATTGTTCGTTTGAGCTACTTATTCGCTATTCTGTAATTGTCCAACTGAAAATAATCTATTTGTCCAACAAATGTCAAAAACTCACTCTCTTAAAAAGTTCAGGGACCTAAGTTGACTTTTATAGAAATAATATTATTTCAGACTATTAATACACTCATTCCTTCTGACTACAATAAAGACAACATTTAAATGTAGAAAATCCAAACCGACGTTCATAAATCGTGTTATTATCATTATACAGATAATTAGTAGATGCTCATCAAGTCATCACTCATCACTCATCGTCAATTTCACCAAATACGATGAGTAGGTAATATTAAGCTCAATTTTCAAACGACTAGCCACCACAATTCACCACCGGGATCCATAGCACCCGAAATTTCTTCCCCCAGCCTGTTACCGGACACTGACATTATGTTGGCTAAATTTAAAATTTTCAACTTTGATTTTGACGCAGCTAGAGATAAAACCAGAAAATTCGGAGAAAAGATTATCAAAGACACCTCCCAGTTTATTATTAGATTAGGTACATGTAATTAAATGCTCAAACTTACTTTCTAACTTAGAATGGAAAATTTCAGAGTTTAGCAGGGGACGAAATAGTAATTAGCGTTTTGCATAAATATAAAAAGTCAACTTTCTTTTAACGTATGTGCTTTGAATGCTAATGTCAACATGCCACACTGCAAGATGACTTTTTTTTAAATTTATTTTACATCCATATCTTTGGATTTTAAGAAGAAACCGATTTCGTTACAAATTGATGACAGCCTTTTGAACTTGAACAAAAGTATATCAATTCAGCCAAAAGCATAAAAATTGACTTTCTTATTTCCTTCGTGGTAGTGATTACCTCTTAGATGTATTATTATTGCATTTTGGAGAGGAGTGTATGAATAAACCATACTCACTGTCAACTTTTTGACATTGCCACTATAGTGCCTAAATGTATGCGCTCCGCATTTCCTTGTGTTCATATTGTGTCTAGGTATTCACGCACAAGCCATTAACAGTTGTCTCATGCTTTATATAATATTTGGGGAGTATTTTAAGTTTGTTATCCTGAAATGAGGCACTGGGCGAATACAGATAGAAAGACGTGGAAGCGAGGCGAGGGAAGGGACGATGCGCGATGATGTGATTCTTGCGTTCTTCTGTGATGGTGTGAGCCTTTCATCAGCATGAGACACGATCAGGGGGAATGGGATGAGAATGATACATTGGTCTTCAGGTGACCATTCCGCTAAGCTAGCTCAGCCACCATAATGCTCAGTAATGTTCTTGTTTGGCCTGGTAAATTTTTGCTATCTCTAGTGGCATATTTCACTGTGGGTAGGGGAAAGTTTCCTGTCCCTTTATGATACACTCTTGTTTCACTTTTGTTTTTTCCTTTTCCTGCCCCAATGAATTGCTGTAGATATTATTCCCCATTTTCAATTGTATTACGCTAGAATACGAAATTAGCTATAGCCACCAATCACGCGCACGCACTTAGATCATGTTTTGTTATGTGTATGTCTCGTTGATATTGTTGTGTCAGCGACAATCCGTCTTTAAAAGCCTGCGCTACTTTTTTGAAAATAAAAATATTTTTGAACAGAATAAGGACTGACTGGCGCCTCGCGGCGTACTTTTGCTATACACACGAATTACAGGAGCTTAAATAATAAATCCCAACCAAGGATAAAGTAACAATGCTATACAGGCTTAAAATAGTTGATGATACTTCTAAAAAAATATTTTACAGTTTGATTAATACAACGCCGATAATATTTTATTTAAATCAAGTTTAATAGTGGCATCCATAGTAAATCAGATGATTTCAACTTTTTAACCTTTAAGTTATTAGAAATATTGATGAAAGCATTTGATAGTATATCATTATGCGTTGCCTGTTTTCAAAATAGTGAACTACAAAATTCTGCTTTTTGGATTGTATAGTCGAATGTGTTTATGTTCTCTAGTAATTACAGGTAGGTATTCTCATCTTATTTGCATACTGTGCAAGTTAGAAAAGATTCAATGTTAGTAAGATGTGTCATCGCTTAAAACAGGGAAAATACGGATCGTTATGAATAATATGCATTTCGTTTCTGTTGAAATAATAATGTAAAATATGATATCAAGGAAAACTGTCTGCTTTGTACATTTATCTTTTCATAATCTCAGCTTGTTGTTCGGCTAGCTTCTAGTTGAACATGGCGACCCGTAGTTGATTTTCTAGCCTGCTACTTTATTTTAGATGGAATTATACATCAGTAGGTAAGTTCGTTTCTTATTTTCAGCAGACGACATTGAAGCACTTAATATATCTCTGTTCTCCTGTCTACTTAGACTTGTCTCTACGCCAAAGCCATCGTAATTTAAAGGCAGTTCGCCTCTGTGTACTAGTAAAAGCATTAAAAATCCCTTTTCCAAGCTTTCTGTTTCACTCTTCCTGTTTACTGCGAGTGAGGGCGTCAAGTGGGAAAGGAAACTATAGGAGTACTTTTGCATAGTAAATAAGCAGCATCTCTGCTTTGCCTTCGATGCTAGTGTGTCATGTTCAAGATTTAATGTAAGTAATGTAATGTACTCTACGCGTACATATGGTGTCGACAGCAACCGGCAATAATCTCAAAAACGTTGTTTCCTCCTTAGTTCCCTTGAAAATAGAAAGGATGTCAGAAATTATATAAAATCTCGTATCACACAGTTTCTAGCAAGGGCAAATGGTACTCAGAATATGAAGCATCCATACCTACCACATTTACTAATCATCCCACCATAAAGGTTTGCAAATATTACCAAAATATTTTACAATTTACTACAACGCCGATAGTATTTTATTTAAATCAATTAATAATTTGATTATTAGAAAAGCAGATGATTTCAACTTTTCGACTTTTGTATGTTATTAGAAATGTTGGTGAAAGCATTTGTAGCTACGTATGTCACCATGCATTGCGTGTTTTCAAAATAGTGAACTACATAATTCTGCTTTTTGGATTGTAAAATCGAGTGTGTTTTTGTGACAGCATTTGATAGCTTGACATTTTTAAAGCCATTCTTTATTAAAGAAAACAAACAAAAAACTTTAGATTTTTGTCTTATATTTACTAGTGTCGATTTAACTGAGTGCTAACCCACACAGTAAACCAAAAATAAAAAGTAACTGAATGAAAACGGTGTGATTACTGCTTCGTAGTATTTAAATATAGGATAAAATGTAATTGCTTTCTTATACACACTTTACAAAAGTGGGAACTGGGAACCGCCCATTGTCGGACTCTCTGCTATACCTTGCAGTTGCCAAAAGTATTGTTTGGAGTAAAATCTTTTACCAGTTGCTTCTACTTGCTATTAATTTTCCTCTATCACACCTTTGAAGAACGTACAAATTGTTATTAGTAAATGTTCTTTAAACCAGATTTTTAATTTAATCATCTCTAATCATTTACTTCCACACAAAAAAGCAGTAATTTGCTTAAAATATAAAAAATGGAAGTAACAACATGGGGAATTAATTAAAGTTAATAATGTCCAAAGCACATTGAATATCAAACGATTTTCTAAAAGGCATTGATCCCTGATAATAAAAATAATTAGCAAATTATTCTACACAGATGGACTTGCATATATTTAACGTACCTATTTTAAAATAATAAATTTGAGTTTATTGTGTAAAATATGACTCGAATAAAAACTATCATTTTGGGAATTTTTTAGTTAAGTAGTGAGGAATTAAATCTAATTAAGTAATTTACATTGTTATTTAGAAATTTGGAATTGTTTAGAGTAAAGTAATTGTGTAGGGCCAAGTATTATTTTTACGAGTAACATTAAGAGGCAAGGCACACGGACCAGAGTAAAATGTAGAAATAAAAAAGGAAGTCGTAGATTAAAACAGCAGATGTTCTTTCGGGGTCAGAAGCACAGTGGAAATTGGTTTCAGATTGTCGCCAAAGGTTGGGGAAAGTCCTACGGGAGTCCTAGGTGCTACTACAGCCATGATTTATGCGAACAGATTTTTGTGCTAGTCGTCTTGTCGCTATCTTTAAACACGTTTACGCAAAGTCAAGCCAATACAGCCATAATACTTACACTTTCCCTTCTGTCCTTTACGTTCTGAACATAAATAGATTGTAGTATACTGACATAGGCCAAGTTTGTCATTGTATCAGAATGTCTATCCTCCAATAAGTATAGCCATAGCTATAAAATGTGTTGCTTGTAGTTGTAGTGTATTGAGCATTTTGATGTGCGTTTATATATCTCTTACCTTCACAGTCCCAGAGAACGTGGATACTTGTATAAATCCGGACATGAGATTCCCGTGTGCACTTTCTCCGTCTATTCCACTTTCGTTCCTGTCCTTCGCTATATCTTCACTTCCCTCTCTCACTCTCTCTGTCCTTTTTTCTTCTTCCTACACACTACAACAACATGGGCAAAATCAGGTCTTGATAGTCTTGAATAAAATCAACTGATAAAAAAGGAAATAGAATGCATAAGATTGTATACAGCATGAATATTAGAATCACAATGTAGAGAATTAGGAATAATAGTGTATCATTTAGCTATTTCTTCCCTTGACTGTCACATAAGAAAACAGGGCAAATTTTGGCAATCTTTCCTCTGTTATTCTATCAAAGTATAAATATTGGATCTAAAGATCTATGGAATAGTATGTACGTTTTGGAAATGTATCAGTTACCAAATAGGAGTATCTATATCTGTGAGGGAGTAGAAGAGTGAAAGCGAGAAGAGCTGGAAGTTTTGCAGAGGCAGATCTGTCTGTCAGTCCATCCATCCTTCACAGTTGCAGAGAGCAATGGAATTTAAGGAGCAGAGGCGACTGGGGGAAAGCTACAGCACTTGAGTTACATTGGTCAACGTCCATTCCCCTATTATGAGTTGTAGAGAGAGAGAGAGAGAGTTGGAGGAAAGTGTCTCATCCTTCCATTGCATTGTCTCTAATGCTCCGTGAAAACGGGCATTTGCTCCGCCATTCAGCTATATACACAGTCAGGCTTCAATTCCCTTCCAGTTTCCTCTTCCGATTTTCTTCTCCGTCTCAACTGAAGTTTAAAGGAGCCAATGTCTTCTTCCAATCACTTCTCCTTTGCCCCCACACAGACAATGCACATCCATTTCCCCACTTCTCATATGTCTTGCACACATGATGTCATAAGTACCCTAGTGTCTGCATTATGCCCGACACCCTTCCCTCTCCTTTCTCCCTCACGCCCTCCTCCTATCACATTCCTTCACTCCACTCTCATTTTCACTACCAATCATTTCGCCGTCACCCCTCTTTTCCTATTATTTCCCTCAATTACTTCCCACTTCATATGACATATGACCCACAAATCTATGCAAATGGGACACTCTGTACAAACTGCCTAGAACTTGTAACCTATTTGACCAGTGAAGAAAAAAAGCTGAAATTTATACATGACAGAGTTTAGACTCGCATCATTTAATTTAAATTCAGTCCATATAGAAGTTTGACTCCATTTCTGCCTATTTTTCAAATTTTAATATGCAAAAAAGAGCAAAGGTAATAATATATGGTCACCAATAAATAGTAGCTACTAGGAATTGACAAATAATGATCAGTGATTCGACAAAACATTTTTTAAATACAGAAAACATTGCTAAAGACTCTTAAGGCTAAGAAGATACGTCCTTTCTATGGAATTGATTGCCGTATTATAAGGTTGTTTATATATGCATGGGAAAAAGTATGTAAGGGAGGAGCATTTTGGTGGAAATGGTTAGCTTAGCTGTTGGCCATTATGGTTTCCAACTTACGACTTAAGTTGGCTCACTTATTCCAATGAGAAACTAAAGTGACACACCTTGTCTGGAATGTGTCTCCATCCACCCCTTTGGGATTAGCAACCGTTCTCCTCCTATTCACTTAAAATAGGAAGAATACTACCCGAGTGGACTATTCCTACGTATTCTTTCACTTAGCAATGGACCACCTTCGCTCTTTCTCTTATTGTTCGCCTGCCTGCTTTATTCTATCGTCTTCTCTGGGCTGTAGTCATCTGGCATGGAATGGCTCGGCCCCAAAGATGAGCCACTTACGCTCCCACTTTCATTCTAGTAGATGTACATGTCCTAAGCGTAGTTCCTTACCTCCTCCTCAGCAAAAGGCCCTATACATATAATCTACACTCTGCTCACAGAATACTAGAAGAGCTATATATTATAGTAGTAGCTGTAGTATTTAATGCGTCTTACTGTATCTGTGTTGTAGCTACTTAATAAAAAGTAGTGAACAATGCGCAATGTCCCATAGTTGCACACTGTGTGGAGGAAGGAGTCCTTTTAAGTTATAAGGAAACATTTGACTGGAATCGACTTCTCTTCCTTAGTAAACTTTTCTGCTCTCCAGATCGACATAGTGGTCTGTGTGTCTATGGACGTTAGTGAAAAGTGTATAAGGTTAAGTATGTAAGGCTATCTGGCTTTGCAGTGGGATGTGATAGTGAGTAAGTAAGTAGGTAGCATTTCTTTTTTTGGTTAGATTATTTTCTCCCTGAGGATCATACTTTAATCCTGCTGCCTTTTCTAGGGAATGCAATGCAACGCAAGCCGGCAATAGTGTTCAATGCACGTATTGAGAAACTCAGCTACAGAAACTACATTGCCTATTGTGCCTACTATTACTTTACATCTACCTACTCCATTCAACTATTCAACCATAGGCAGCTATTAAAGACTCTTCAAGGATACGTTTTTCAATGTACACACGGATACAGCCATACAACTTGATCCTATAGAAACTTTTATATTTATTCCCTTCGAAAAAGTGCAAAACTATATTTGAAATGCAACCACTAAGAAACCGAAAAAGAGGTTCGAATGTATTTGGCCCTGATGTTTCTATTTTTCCCTTGACACCTGCTTCCATCCTCTACGTTCTTTAGCTCTCTCTCTCTTCTAACAATAACTACAGGAGTACATGTAGGAATAGCGACACCCGTCTATGAAATCTACATATCTATCTGTACTGTAGACCTATACTCAGTTTTTATGGATCTGAGCAAAGCAATGCAATGTCACTCCATTCAATTCAAATAATATTTCAATCACGCTGTTACTTTACTATACCAAGGAAATACAAATAAATACAAAAAGACAAGTCACAACCTCACAACTCTGTATATCCCTTTTACACAATTTTTACTGCTAATTGACAACAGAAAACAAATATTCTTATTTACGTTTGCTAGTTTCCTTTAATATTCCTTCTCTTTTATTTCTCTTAATTTTGAAATCTTAAATTATTTTTTCTTGTAACTTGATAACCATACATAGCATTAGCACAGATTGACAGGAAACATTTAAGGAAAATCGAATAAATTAAACGATGAAATATGAAATGCAAGAACAGCATAACTTTCATTGCTTAAACAGCAAAAAACGAATAAATAAATTACTAAATACTGATATTTAGTTTTGGTGCTCTAATTTTATACTGCATGACTATTACATGTTTTACATTCTCATCCTCTTAAATTATTTACTGAATGTAAATTGTCAATTCTACATTATGCTGTTTCTGAAATTGACACAAGAGTTTTAAAACGATGAATACATTGAATGTCGGTACGAGAAAAAAAATTCGTATGTATCTACTAGTGTATAACTGTAAAGGATGTAGAAACATTCGAATTAGAGAACATCGTAAATAAGATCAAAAGGGAAATAGGTCGCTGAATATTTTCAAGCATGAAATATACAGAGAAATGAAAGGTTTGAAAAGAAAGAGTTACGGAAGAAAGGGAAGACAATGGGACAGAGTGGCCTTAAGTTGGCTTCTCTAATTTGTGTGAAAAAGAAGAAAAGTCGAGAAAAACTCAAGGGAGTTCATTCACTTTGATAAAAGTCTAAAACCGAGATGCGGAACAAGACAGGACACAATAGCCAGCTACTCCTGAATATATTCAGCAGCTTAAAAGAAAAATAACCTGCAAAAGTGTACACTTCCATTTCACTCCGTCCACCAATACTCTGTAAGGAGTTGTAGATATTTGCAAATCTGTGCAACTCTACAGATAATACCATAATGAACTACGCGCAATAAAAAAGAAAACTGCTCCACTGTGCTAAGTGCACAACTAACTGTATCTCTACAAGTAGCTACAGTGAAAACTGCGTCAGAGACCCTTAAAAGAGCCTTCCTAATTATTTTGTTGACGGTTCTATGTACGAAGTCATTTCAATTTGACCTATTTTCAAGAAGTTTTATGCAGACAGATCTACTCTCATAATGCGATTAAAGATGACGGAAGAGCACTTAAATTTTAAACATCCTTTACGACGAAATTATTTTAAACAGATAATATCAAATGGAGACACACTAAATGTTTTTGAGGAACTTATTTAAAATTCTTCA
>JABASI010000296.1:0-43678 GCA_019776505.1 Tomocerus nigrus
AGAGAGTCAAAGCTTGTCTTGTCCTAGTTCTTCATTGGATTGGATTGGGGATGGGAGTCTAGTAGTTCAAGTAAGAAGTATAGCCATCCGGATTGAATTGTTTGGAGAGGGGAAGTTGGGAAATGAAATGGAGGTTTTCTTAGATAGAGATAAAAGAGAAGATATGGGAGGCAGGAGAGAGGAGGAAAGGAAGAGAGGTAGAATAAGAACTACTTATGTGCTATGTGCATTTACTTACTTAGTTCTTGTGTCGCTAGACTCTTCTTTTCTCTACCCCCACGTAGACGGAGTTTTGGACATGCTGGAGACATACAATCTAATGTAATGCTGGAAAGTAATATTGAAAGGACTATAAATATAGGATTTTAGGGAAGAGGAGATGAAGCAGAACCTATAATCGCTAAAGTTAGGCTGGTTGGATTTCAGCTCAAGTTGAACTGTAGAGAAAACTTTTGCTTGACTTTGCCTGACTAACTCAATTAAAAGTGTAATGGGGAAATGGTTGTTTGTTGTTGAGTAGAGTCATAGGCATGCCATGCCATGGCTCGCTTGCTATTGGGATTTGGATTATACTTTGAAAACTGTACGAGGTGTTTGCATTCTACTTATTGTTAGGCACTTACTTAATGTGAGTACTCTGTCGGTCTTTCTCTTATTTTCCCTAACTACTTAGGACGGATGATGTTGTGGTATGTATTCCTTAGATCATTTCCTATACCTATATCCAGTCCTTATAGCCACAGCCAATTTGTGTCTTTACTTCCGTCTCCTAATACCAAGAATGAATTGATTTCTTCCAGCCCTAATATGCTCTCTAATTTCTGAGTACGTAATTGCACACATTAAATTTTGCGACTAAGATTGGTTTCCTGAAAATCAGGATATTTTTAAAGCATTCAAAACAGCTAACTTTTCGTTTTTTAAGTTGTACCATAATTTGAATTTGAATGTAATTAAATTTTATCTAGTTGTGACTTGTGATTAGCGGCAATTAGCGATACTTTCTAATGTGGTTATCAATTAATTTAAAATATCCTAGCCACATGATTGCCTTGTTAGAGGAATGAATCCTTTGAACTCATTGATTCCGCGCTGTTCTATCTGTAGGACATTTTGGTTGGTGTATTAAACTTGTGTTTTTAGTTTGTGGGAAATGTTATCCTTTGAAATGGCATTGCTTATAAAACGGAGTTTGTGTTGGTGTAGAGGATATTAGAAAATGTTTTAGACTTTCCTTCGCTGCCTTTATCTATCTTTCTCTAACTTGAAAGTGTAAAGCTGAAGCAGCTACTTTAGCACTCTGGCAAAGCTGGTTCACCCGGTCTTACACCATTCGGATTCAGCTTCGTTCATCACGAGTAAATGGTTGGCAAGCAGGCAGGCAAGGGATATCACAAACTCAAGTTTTCTTCAAACAGACACATATAAGGAAATGAAATGGAATACGTGCATAGGTGCATTTATAGGCATAAATGTTAGTTGAAAGTACGTATATTGGGATTGGAATGAGGATGAGACTGTCGAAATAAGAGACAAGAGCCCCCGCTCACAGAATATGAGATCTTGGTTTAGGCAGTTTCAGTTTGTTGAATACATTTACTATGTATATACTTTACTTGAATATATTATACTAGCATTCTCTCGACAGATTATGTACGGGGTAGTCATTAAAAATATCCCGTTTCTTTTTCTCATAAATTACTTATACCACACAGTTCAATTCAGTTAGTTTTTTACCTACATTTTAGCTACTTGGCAATTTAGAAAACTTTTTTGGAATCCCAATCGAGCCGACATTAAAGTTCGATGTTTTAACTGATTTAACTGGTTAAAATTCGTATGAAAGGTAAATATTTAATCGTATGATTTTGATGTGCCATAAATTAGGACAGCATAGCAGCTCTGTCGAATATTTTGTAAAGATAATATGAAATTAGATTGTCACATAATCTGTTGACTGTTCTAGTGAAATGGGGATAATTATTTAGTAGCCACCCCGTGTACTACAGAAGTATAGATGTTCTGGTTTGTTTAGCTGGCTAAGCAGTCGACATCATCAGAGGAATAGAGTTCTGCGAAGCGAACTGCTTTCAGCTAAATACATCCTTTCTGTACTAAAGTGCTTAGATGTATAAAGTATAAGGTATAGTAGTTGGTTGGTAATAAAGTAGCAGAATGCAATGTAGTAAGCAGTTTGTCCCAGCAGCACTATGTTTTAGTGTAGAAGTTTAGTAGTATATTGTGTGGAGTTAGTAGAGTGGATAGTTAAACTGGTGTCTTTGCTTCGACTGTGACTAGGAGAGTGAAATCAGAGTTATCTAGGAATTATATTGCCTTTTCTACTGACTGACTAGAGTTAGAGTGGTGGTGGTGGTGGACGGTGACGGTGGGGATATAAGAGTGCATTAAGTATACATGGTATGCAGAATTTTCAGTAGAGGGTTTATATGCAAGTCCTTCTATTCTTGGCCAAAGGACTCTGTAAAGAAATATTCAAGTATAAAACAGGAGTTAGTAGTGGCGTTAGTAGAAAGTAGTAGCATTAAGTAGGAATTCTCACATAGTATTATCTGGGTTTAGAGTTTAGGAGCGTATATAGGGAAGAGAGTGATACACTTTCACATCGAATGTCTTAAAGTAGCGGGGGCTAGACGCATAGGACGAGGAGTGCTTTCAGTTTCACTCGGAAAGTAAGTAACAGATGTGAAACTGAGATTTATGGCGTCTGATAGGAAATGAGGAAGGAAGTTGAGTTAACTCGAGTGACCGGATTAAAACTTACACTCTGCAAACTTAACTGACTGCGTTGAATTGGGCTGAGCTTTCCTTGATCTGGGCTGATGTCGCTCTAAGAGAGACGGAAACTGACAATGAAGGAATCCAACTGCAATTCTTGCTTAGTTTTCTGATTGCTATGCTATTGCCGTGAGAGCAACTAAGATCTAATGTAATTGAAGTATTTCTTGGATGGAAGAGTTGCCGTCTGGTGTCTTGTCGTTTCTTTCTTTCTTTCTCTCTTCCTTCCTTCTTTCTGGTGTGTAGGAAAACTGTAAGTAGCTGCGTGAGTAAGTGTTAACTTAAAGAACTTGTGCGGTAATAACAAAGAGAGGATACGACACTTTGAAAGGTTTTAGAATCTGTTGATGTGAAATGAGAGTCACTGTCAGTGGGAAGAAAGGTCAGGTCGAACTTTGGAGTTCACTTAATTCACCATGTCATGAACTGAAGGAACTAGTAGTCGAGTCGAAGGATGAGGATGAGTAAAGAGAGTGGCTAAGTTTCTCCCTTCTACTTACTCTAATACACTGCACTACTACTGGATGGTCTCTGACGTGGCTTCCCATTCTGAGTAGGAAGGACAGTTTTAATAAAATGTGATGAGATGTGATGTGAGTCGAAGGAAGATGGGATCATGATGATGATGATCGTACGATGAACGGAGCCGAGGACGCTAATGATAATAGATCTGTGCTGAGCTGACTGATTGTGTGATGAGATGAAATGAAATGGCTGGATGATTATCGATTATCAAAGCCACGGGGCGAGTTCAGCCCTGAATTGACTACATTAAAGTTATGTTATGTATATGTCTGGCTCGCTCAATCCTCCTCGATGTTTACAATATGTTCGCCTTCCTCTTCTTTCCTGACTATCTAATCTTCATTTCTTTTAACCTCATAGCACGCTGTCTGTCTACTATTGCTTAATACTTTTGCAATATTTCTCCACACTCGATCTATGCTACATGTAATAAAATGCGTGGATATTCCCTACCTTTTACTTTACTCCATGTATTAATATTCTTTACACAATGACTGAATACTCATTGAGATTATCCTCGCTTTTCTATTCTTCCAGTAGGTACTGCTATATAATTCTTGGAAATTAGGATTACTTATTCTTGTGATAACGGTCCAAGGGGACGTAGGAAAATTAGAAAAATATCTCTGTGTCTGAAAATGAAATCTTTGGCTTAAAAATTTAGCTTTTTTATATTTTTTGGTGGAGTTAACAAAGTTGTGTATTGGATGGAGAGGAGAAGTGTGTGGCGAGTGGGTGAATGAAATGAAATGAAAAGGAAAGAACGCACCCATATATAGGCTAACTAAACTGGAGGTTTGACTTGTTGTTACAACATAACACAACAGTTACTTCCAAATGGTTTATGTATATGTATATAAGGCTATAATGATGATGTGTGATGTTGTAAGGTTGTTGTAATGTAACAAGTAAAAGTTAGAATACATGTTCAATAGAATATTTTTGTCCATACATGCAATATGTATCATGTCCTCGCCTCTCTCTCACTCGCCTTGTCGTCCAGCTCCAGACTAGCTTTGTAAAAGTTTATCCTAAACTGAAAACCATCCGCATTCATCCATTTCACTTATAGTGCGATAGCCTAGTCAAGCAAACAACTTACCTACCTTCTATGCACATTACACAAACATTTCGTGTATATTTATTAGGGCTTAGAATTATACTTACAGATACAGGATAGGATAACTATATAGTAGCTCTGCTGACATATTAGTTGCATGTCTTTGACTGGCAGTGACGATGGGATGTATTATTATAGCTAATACTTCGAAAGTTACATGCATTTTGTATTAATAGTTTTGATGCATGAGTCCAGGAACTAGAACTGTTAGTATTTGTTAAAATTAACAGTTGGCAATGTCGTGTTTGGGCCAGTTTAGTAGGACGGAGCAGTAGAGTCGTTGAGTTTAACTGATGATGACTAAGTTTTACATGGTTATTGCTTGTTGACTCGCCTTGAGTTGATATAAATGAGAAGTTTATGCATGTACTACAGTGAGTTGGAATGAAACAAAATATCCATTCCAATGATATGAGATGAATGGATGGGATAAGAGCAAAAAATTGTGTACCTAACTAACAACGCAACGTCAACGTTCCTTATGTATAGCTTATGTAGGCTTATTATTGTCCTTAACTTCACTTGGTCAGAGTTTTATTCTTAAGTAAATATTACTTGCTGGAGTAGCCGTTTCTTACGACTTTAGTACATCTTTCTGTTTATGTATGCCCTTTATGTTTAGGTAGTTATGTGCAATATGGCAATGGTCATTGGTCCTTTTTTCTTCATTCTTCTGTGAATCCCTTCACTCAATTTCTTAGGAGGCAAAAGGGACGAAATGAAAACAGTTAGTTCCAGCAGTTGAAGTACATTAGGAAGATCGTGTTACACTGGATTGAACTCTTTTAAGTAGAACTTACAAGAAATAGGCTGGACCTTTTATAATATTCTATTATATGATATGGGTCTATGAAATGTGGGGTGCAAGAAGTGCATAAATACTAAGAACCCAAATAGCATTGAGCGTTATATATAAGTATGTATAGCTATAGCTATCATATTATGTAGGTACCTATTTTTATTCCAGTTTCTACAGATGTGTAATAAATTACCATATATACTACAGTTGGCTATTGGCTAGTACAAGTCTGTATAACATCTAATGTTACTTTTACTAGTATATTACTAGCTGTATGATCTGGATTATGAATGTGGGGTAGGTATAGTATGAAAATGCTCAAAAACATTCATACAACTCTTCTGGCCGAGTTTTATAGACATTTTTATGTGCTTCTATAATAATAGTAGATATTACGTTTGATATAACAGAAAACAAGACTGACACCAGGGTATAGTATAGTCACACTGAAAGTTGACTTCAAAAAAGTTCAGTTCAGCTGAACTGAAGGATGAATTTTTTATGTCTTGCGGGAGTGTTCGTAACCATGCAAGAGTTATGTCGAGAAATATTGGAAGTGATATGACATGATATGATGAGTTCTTCAGTTTCTGTCTTGTCTTTCGATACTCTAATTAGACAAAATGTGTTTTAAATATGAATATGTTGTGCAGATGGGTTTTATAGAGTATCATGCATGCTCAAGAAAATTATGTTGATGAGATCACATTACTTAACTGACAATGTTCTATGCGCTAAGTGTGAACCAACGTTAATTAAATATGTTCTATAATTCCATCCTCAAGCATAGCATAGCATTACTATTACTAGTAAATAAGACCATGAACTGAGATACTAACGATAAGTATGTCCATGTCAAACTACCCTGTGGCCATGAACTCATAGTTGACCTTTCCACTGATATGTTATGCACAGTGCCGAATGCCACTACTATTTTTGTAACTTCAGCATTTTTCTTTATCAAAGATTCACTATTTTCATTTGCTTATCCACGTTTGCAATTGTTTATTTGTTCAATCAATCTGCTTTTAATGGTTGGTTATTTTGGACATCCAAATTATTAAATTATGGTTGGATTGCAGAAAATCAACTTTAGGTATGGTATGTGTATGGAGACGGGCACTATGTGGGTATCTATGATTGTAATAATAAAAATGACTCACAGTCTGTTCGAATATTTAGTTGTATTATAGTTAAATACGTATACCGTATAGGTAGTATAAGTGTGAATGTGAAAGCATTGACTTAATTACTTTAATGGACCTTTACGCATTTTTGGGTGCTGTTATGTAACCGAATTTAGTAAAGGACTGACACGCGTCAATTTTAGCCCTCTGTAACATATAGGAATTTTCATGCCATTAAGTAGGTATTAAAATATTAATGGACGAACACGTGGTACAGATACTTATTGTCAAGGAAAGATTGGTGTTTTAATTCAAATTGTAGATGCATAAAGTTGAAAGTACTTAATATTATGTATTAAGTCCTAAATACTACGTACGAGGGAATTACAGTGGCTGCCCACTGCATATTGGGCATTGTACACATGTATGTGCGTAGACAAACTGTAAAGAGACATTATTAAGCATGGAATCTGTGCTGCTTTTGTATGTCTGACTTCTGTGTCTCCCCTTCTTCCGGAGTCCCTTCACAACGTTTCTACTATGTTCTGTTCTCATTCTCTTCATGATCATCACATCACATGTGGCTCCAGTTACAGTTTTACCAACTGAGTTTCAAGGAGAATTGTGTTCTGTTCCATTTAGTAAAGACGAACCATCTTTGCTTTGATCTGATGCTCTCCCAGTTTGCCTGGGCATTGCACACTACTATACTCTTTAAACGTGTGAGCACTTATAATATTATATTATATACAGATACGTAACATTACATTATCTGTGCATCAACTGACTTTTTCTACTTCTCTTAAACTACGCTGAATATGCCTATGTCTTATAATATGATCACGTAAACTGAAATGGTAGATCGGTAGGTAGTAGTATGAAGTGTTAGAGAGCTCTAGGAATTGTTATAATAATAAAATGCCATGCCATGCTGTTTTGAGAGCAACCGACATTTTTGTTGGTAGAAAGAAGGGGACTGAGACAGTCATTTAATTTAGACGCTAAGTATGGATAGCCTTTGTTCTTAAGCGAACGTAAAAGCTGAATTCTTGGGTGACAAGATGAATCTGGTGTCCCCTTGTTCATATGAAAATAAGACAGTGCGAAGTCTGTATTCTCTGAATGTATTGTGACTGTGTGCGTGAGAGTACTTGTTTTGGTAATCTCTGTAAAGTCTCTGAATGTGTCGGAAAATGTTCGCCTTCGGAATAAATAATCACCTAGTTGAATAATATTTACTGGGCCAGAGAGTTTATGGGGACTGGCTGCCTGGTGGCGGTGGCTGGTGGTAAGTGTTAAGGTGGATGAAGTTGTTTGCTAATGAAAAAGAGGAAAATATAAATAGATAAAGATGTAATGCCCATGTGACATAAAGTGTCTTATGTCCTTGTGAAGTTTTTAAGTGAAAAATATGCTGGCACAATTAGCAGGTATATGTGACAGCTTGACAGGTTTTTTATAAAAGGGGAAAGAGCCTTGTTTTATTCGGTTGTTATGTTTGTTGAGTGAAAGAGAAGTAAAAAGGGATGAATGTCAGGCTAATATTAAAGGAAAAAGAGAAAAAAGTTTTAATAGCGTGGTAAAATGGGCTTTATGGAACATTAAGTAGTAAAAGTTTTCAATTGCGGTTGCGTCTGATCTCTAACTTTAAGACAGTTTTCATTTTTGGGTGTAAGACAGCAGTAAAGAGTAATAATGGGTGGGGTCACAGAGCAAGCGAGAGAAGTAAAGCAAGACTACGATACATATACATACACGTATGCTGTAAGTAGTTGTGGTGGAGTGTAATATTATTGTAGCGGAGTAAGTTTCGACCTCTTTCTTTCTCTCTCTCACTCTACTGCACTATGAATGCACACTCTTGGTTTGATAGTGTGGAATCTAAAGGCTATCTTGGTGGGAGTAATAGCTGTAGTATTACTAAAGTAATAGTGGTTTTATTCGAGAGACATAAGAAGAGGCAGGAGAACTGAAAGGGAATGAAAAGGAGAATGTGCCGTGAGTTTGAAATGCTCAATGGCTGAATGTACTACTTACTACAAGTTCATTGGTATAGAAATGTTCTTGGGAGCGGGCTACATATTATAGAGCAGCGCAGCGAGATAGAGATGAGAGCTGTTTGCTACTGTTGTATATAAAATAATTGTCTGCCAGCTTGCGTATCCGTAATCTGGACTACATTTATGTATGTGCATAGCATTTAATATAAGTAAATGTGAGATAAGAGGAGGAAAGTACTGCGTTTGCATTTATGTGTGTGCTTACAAGGAGCAGAAAGAGAAGTTTGAGCTAAATTATGAATATTAGGGGAAGTCTCGGGGTCTTTGTAGCTATTTTAGTATTTGTGTGATATGTAATGGATAAGACAAGACAGAAAGAAGTAGGCAGGAGCGAGGGAAGATGAGCTAAGTACTGAAAGTGGATATGATATGTGGTGGTTACGGCTCTTGGTATTCAGTGCGCTAAATCCTGTAATTTTATTCATTTTGCTCAGATATAAAATAAACTTGGTGTACATACATGATCATCTCTGCTTCGTGCAATTTATATTGAGTTAGTTGAGAATGGCGCATGAAGAGATTATGATGTGCTCCTTCCTAACTAAATAGTAGTAGGTGGATGGAGGAGAGGAGAGTCGGAAGAAAAAGAATTCCCTTTACTGCTCAATGCGATGCGTTTACTTATACACAGAATTGAGGGAGGAGAAGAAACTCTGGAATTGATAGTAGAAGTTATAATGTAAAATGTTTGCATCTTTAAAATGCTGATCAAGTGAAGTAGTTGTGGGCTGCTGTGATTTGCCATATTCTACTTAGTCTGCATTTTGTGTTTCTTGTATTTTACATTTGAGAAGAGCAATGGGATTGAGTAGATTGGGCTTATCGTCATTAGTGGTAGTGTAGGATGATGAGGATGGCTTTTCGTCTAAATGGCAAAATCCATTCATTCACTTGAACAAATGCTGAGAGGTTTTTTCTGTTCTGTTACCATTTATGTATTATATAGTTGGAGTAGCTGCTGACATAAGTATTATGCCCCCTCTGAAAATTATAATAGTCGCGAGGAGTTTAGAAAAATGAAATGAGAAAGAAGAATGCACACATAGTTAGGGTAGTGGTACCTATTATTATAGGGACGGAAAACGAGGAATTCATAGAACTAACTTGACTATTAAATTTAAATAGGTAGAGTTGAGGAGAAAACATCTTAAGCGCTATATGTAATTTTGGTGAGGAGAAGACGAAGTGTCTATATTCACTAGCTGCAGAAATAGAAATGGAAAAAGGAATATTTTGCGGATGCTGGAAATTCACGATAAGTTCACTTAATGTGTGCTAAATTGCTTTTGGGATTTTTTCTTTACTTCCCTTCCGTCGTTTTGTGTATCGTGTTTCTCTTGCTGGCAACATCATTACATTTCTAGGAAAATACTGTGTTACTCTCCCGACTCTCTCTCTCTCTCTCTCTCTCTCTCTCTCTAACACTCTCGCCCGACCACTGTGTGTTATAGGAAAACGAGAGTGGCAAGGAGTAGTGACTTTCATTCATTCTATCGTCGACTCTGTATGTATATGTATTACTTTTAGAATCCTTTTCTACTGCCTACCTCTTAACTCTTTTCTTGAGAGTTACTCTTGATGTCTACTAGCAGTCACTAGTCCTTCTTCTTAGCTATGTGCTGCAAAACTCTGTGGTATTTGTATGTATAGCTTTAGTGTGAGTTGGGAATGATAAGCGAGAAGTCGTTGGTGCCCTGCTTTAGTTCGACTAGATATTATTGTACTCACTTCCTCACTCCTATTCCTACCGACAGGGAAACCTTGATGGAACTATTGCATTGCTATGTATGTATGTAATGTGATGTGTGAGCGATGAATCGTCTCGTGCCGGCTGTCGACTTAACGTTCTTCTGCTTCCCTATATATGGCTCCTACTGTATTGTATAAGGTTTTAGAGCACACAGCACAAGTCTTTTACCACCGTGGGCTCCTTCCACTTCTACAACTCCGTTATTATTATGGAGAGAGAGAGAAAGAGTACGTTTCCAACAATTTCAACTCTTCTTGCCTGCCCATACCATGCATGCCTTTCTCTCACTTCACTTCAATTCCACATTCGCTATCTCGCTTTAATGGTCCTCATAGAAGATACATTAGGCGGAAATCAATTAAAAATATCGTAGATTCACTTAAACTGTCTAACGCTTTAGTAGCGATTCTAGTAGCGATATTCAGGATAACTTTGCACGTGCCCTCCTTCCACAAACCAAATCTAAGCTCCCTCCTTTCCCTCTCTCTTCTCTTTCTAATACTCACAATCTCCTATGATAAACTCCAAACATTATTATAATGTTGCTAAACTAGAATTTTCTATATGTATGTTACCGTTATTTTGTCACAAAACCATTTACGTAGATAATTCTAGGCGAATTCATTTCATGAGACTTTAATAGAACATTGACTAACTACCTGTTAAAATTGGATTGCATCCGCAACCGTTTTCATTTGCAGTTTCAATCACTCTCTAATACTAATAAAGTAATAACATAATACACTCTATACAGGCAATACAGTCCTTTAGTCCATATAACTAGGTAATAAACGTATTTTATACTCTATAGTGTTTAATTGACACTGAAATGACCACTGAAAGTAAATTGGTGCGCCAAGTGAAAGCAAATTCCATAGCTAAATACCAATTTGGTGTGTGCTTGGATAGACTGTTAATTACATTTCTCCTGATGTGAGTGAGTGACCAATCAAATCATTTTCGGTATATATTGAGTGTTTTTGTAGTATATTCTATATTGTGATATTTAGTAGAAGGATTTCAGTCTGGTTATAGTTGAGACAAGGTGAAAGTTAAAATGTACGGTAACATGGTAGTATCCAATTTATCGAAAGAGTTGGTCGAGTTGGAATGGGTTAAGGGTATTCTTTGGAAACTCATCTCGCTGGGCCCCAGCCCTGCTCTGTTCATATTATGTAATAGAAAGGATGTAGATAAAGTACCTTTCTTTGGTAGTTTGTGTGAACGTGTGTGTTTGTCAAAGTTTTTATGCTGCGTCGGCGTAGTATCTTTTGGAGATATTGAGCTTTAAGAGGTTCTCTTTTACTTTGGTGTAGTGTAGTGTAGAAGTCGACTGATTCTTATTCAGTTCCTATCGACAATCGAATTGATCCCTGTTCTTGTTCGTATTTCCTTGAGTAAAGTGAAAGTGTGCTTTTGCCCCCACTTTCTATTTTCGAGTTTACGAGCATTGAAGCAGTTGTAGGACGAGTAGTACGTTACGTAAGTTGGATGAACACAGTTCCGCTCAGAGCACACCAACAGCCACCACGTAACCAACCGGTCTTTCCTTGTCTCAAAAAGTTTGCTGTTGTATGTAGAAAGAAAGGGTTTTATTATTATGCAGCTACATTTGGTATTTGATAGGAAAAGTTGGGAGCCACCTGCTGTAACGTATTCCTCAATGTAGGTTTTGACCTTTTGCCTCGAATCTGATTGTGAGCTTGTTAGAGAGGTGATGCTTCACTGGCGCAGCCAGTTTCCCCAGTCTCCAGTCTCCACTCCCAAGAATTCCTCTGCATTTATATTTTGACTGCCTCTTTTCTCTGCTTTCACTCTTTTCTTATGTATTTTTGGATGAATTCACCAGGGCTTTCTTCTTGAGCAAGATTATGACTAGGTAAACCCTAGCGGAGGAAACGTTGAGAAAAGATGTTATTACACCCGTATTCGTTGGAGAGAGTTTTTGAAAAGCTTTTGAAGCTTAGGTGGATGCTCCGAAGAAGCTATTATGGGTTTTATACTGGAATTTAAAAATAGGGGTAGTGCTCAAAAGAAAAGTAGTTAGACTAGAGTAATCCCTTTGATATTGTCCCAAATATTACATGAGACGTTATGTACTTACAGTGGAGCAGTGAGCAGGATATACTTAGTGTTAGTAGCTCCGTGTGGTGGAATCTTAGGTAAATTTTCTAAGGGTGTATACACAAATATTATCTACTATCTGTGTGCCATTAGGGAGAGCTCGGAACCAGAGCAGACACTACTACACTCCCGCTACATTGCACTAATGTATGTACATACGTTATTGCTATTAGGATTTTTAAGGAGTGAGTGAGCCTCGCTGCTTCCCTGTCTGTGTCTACATATGCCACTTACCTCCTATAAATACATTAGTACACATATAAAAACGCATTTTCTACTAGCCGCTCTCCCTCCTCTGTCTAATAATACTCAGATATTCTAATAATGGCCACTGACTGAGAATTATATTATAGAAAGTAATAGCGGGTTTGGTAAATGTGAATTGAAGTGGGTAGTAGTGGAGTTTGATCAGAGGCACTATGGTTTTGCTGCACGCTATCTCTTTCTGTCGGGGAAGTAGGAAACAACGCCTAGAGAAATAGTCATTGCTTTCTCTGCCTGCCTGTCCATTGTAAACGGGGAAGGAGAAAGTAGAACTCTATGTATGGAGATGCTTTTATGTTTTAGATTAGTGAGCATACAGGTACTATAGATCCAATTTCCTATCCATTACACACATTGGTGTTACAAATAAGGTGAATAGTGAATAGAGGTCGTTATTTTACCAAGAAATGTGTTCGATTTGAAGAGTGATGTGATGTATGTACATTATTAGAGCTCTAGCTGTTTGATTTGATGGCAATAAGGAAAAGACTGGATGTAGCAAGTATTGATCATGCAATGGTAACTCATCTCATGGACTTTTCGTCGCATTTTCTATACTAAAGATACTGACTAGTAGCTGGTAGAGTCTCTTATAAACGTGCTCACAGTCGTAATATTATAATATACTCTCCACCAGGTCCAAAAGTATATACATGGTAGCAGCTCTTCACTATTTTTGCACAGCTCACTGTCGGTTAGGTACATTCGGTCTAACTGTCTCTATGGACTGGAAATATGGGAAGAAGATGCAAGTGTTGAAGAGATGAATATTTCACGCGGATTTCCTTCTTTGATGTAAAACAGTTCTCTTTAGACAGATAGATAGACCATAACCATACATAGCATAATATTACCGATGCGTTCAAGACACTGCACCGAATGAATATGTAGACTTCTATAAACACTGAATTCTTGAGTAAGTTTACTTACCCTGTCGGGATGGATTCTACGACTATCTCTCTCTCTCTCTCGCTGTGTATCCATAGAATAGAATTTTCTAGCTGCTGAGTTGGTTTCTTTGCCTAACCTAGTGCAAATTTAGCACTGCCTTCCTTATTCCATACGCTTGAAGCTAGTAGTTGAGTAAACTCAAATTTGAACGAAACCACTTTCTTCCATACATGCACATATCCAATCTCCTTCCATTACTTGTCAATCCTTTCTATTTTCCATATGTCTATTCAAATAAGTTATTGCAATATAGCTAATATATTTTCAGACGCTAAGGAAAACTACTTCCACGATAAGAAAGAATATTTTCAAGCATAACAACATTTTCACTTTGTAGACAGGCGCATTTCTTTGAGATCGTAGACCTTATTATTAATATTATTCCTCAAAAATAAGAGAGATGAATATTCTTATATCTACACTACATCTCGGGCGATCATTATCACCGTACCTCATGTAGTTATCGTTATAAGCCAACATTTCATGTATAGGGAATATTGGGTTCGCCAGTAACTGGAACATTTTTAAATCTCATATGGAGCATCATCATGCGCATATAATATTTACTATCCTGTGCAAGACATAAGAGTGTAGTCTATTTTTAATTAGAGTCTGTGTTAGTCTAGTTAGTCAGTAAAGTTGTGAAATAAAAAGGAGAAGCTGTTTTTGTGACTACGATAAAAATAGAGTTTTTTTGTAATTTAATGCGAGTAGGTAGTTTTTGAACAGGGGAAAATGTAATGTTGGATTTGATGGTAAATGTTAGCTTAGGGATGTGTGAAGCTTTTTGACTCACAATTGGATGGTTTCGCTGTGAAGTAGAAAATATGAACAAGAGTATACGATGTGAAGATTGATATATAAAGTATGGGATTTTTGGGTATATTTATGTAATATATACAGGTGCACAGTGCATAGGACCAATTCTGTTTCATATAATACCAGTTAAACCTATAGGCGATATTGTTGAGTTGGTTATATTATTAAAAGAAGAGGAGAGAGACGGTAGTGAAATATAAAGAAATGTTGGATGTCTTGATGAAAATAAGATCCTTTTTTCTCCTCTCTCTGTGTGTGAGTAGCAAGTATATTATGGCGTCTGGTTTGGCAGGGCATGTCTGGCGTTCATTTCATTGCCCCAAGTTATGATAGCTCTGTAAATTTAAATGTAAATGGTGAAGATAGAGGAGAAAGAAAGTGGAGATGATCTCAGGTACGTATGTAAATACATTAGGGTGGGTTCCTTCAATTCCATCACTATATACGGATCCCAAATTTAATTTCACTGCTATATAGTGGCTCCCCTTAGGTGAACGTGTACTATGTAAATACAAATAATGTATATAACCCTGTAAATCCGTTAGCAAATACGTTCCTGAATGATTTCTCATTCTGCGTCTCTATAAAACAATCCTAGGTACGCATAAACCTATGTTCTTGAAGAGAATAAAATAACAATGCAAAGTATCTCGACAGAGCTGTCTCCGTGTACATTTTGGTTAAAAATATAGTCTTAGTGGAGGTTCTCTTTTCTATCCTCTCAACTGGCAAAGTGTACTGCTCCAGCCATTTTATTTAGATTTATGATTGAATAGAATTTTTGCAATGGTGGGAAGAAAAAATATCTGACAACTTACTACCTTTCCACATTATGCCTGGAAGTTATTGTGCACTGTAGGACATAGAAGAGCTAGCTAAGAATATTCCGGTTATGTTTATCTACTGTGGATGCTTAGAGTAAACTAGGGAAATATGTATATATGCGTTTGCTGACTAAGCTATAACTGGCTATGAATAAAGTTCGTAAAATTGCAGTTTGTGTTTTTGGTAGAGTTTTTAAGGTGGTGGCAAAAGCACTCAGGTAGGCTCCTATGTCATATTTATATATGATAAAACTTTCCATCGTTATGACCATCTTAAGAATGAAAAGAGCATAAAATTCACCTTTTACTACGTTATGGTGTTTTCACTCTTCAATTCTTTTCGATTCTAGAAAAGGAAATTAGGAGTGGTGGAAAAATTTTATCCTCCATTCAGGAATGGGACATTAGCTCCAAAGTTTCTTTATACTTTAATGTAATTTTTGTTATCTTGGAAAGCAATTTATTTTAATTGAATGTTTCAGAGCTGTGGAAAGTAACATGTCTAGTCTAATCATGAGTATGATATTATGTGCATAACATGGAACAAATAAAATTTGTACATTTATAATGAGATTTATTTTAATGACAACATTTCATCTTGTAACTTTACGTTAATGCAGTAAGGTACGTAATGAAAGTCATGCTTGCTATTCTGGGGATGTACATTAAAACAGAGATAGTGCAGGACTTTCTAGTGGAAAGCATATACATACATAAAATTATTACAGTTTCTTAGTGGGTGTAATTGTAATAAAGTGTCGTCGTAAGAAAAGCAAGGAGTCAACCAGCAGAGAAAGTCTGGGAGATACAATAGCAGTCGACCGACCAAACGTTGTTTCTCCTAGCACTGCGTTGGAGTGAAAGCAGGTTTTAATTAAATTCAAGTGCTCAACTATGTGCATAAGTAATTGGTTGGAGAATGGAAACTGTTGAGATGAAGGCGAAGGTAAATGTTATATATCTGTCAACTGGGTAGACACAGACAGACTATTAGTAGAAGATGGGAAGTTCAACGGCACCTTTTTCTTCGCTGCTCTTGTGTACTTTCTCTACTTTCTATCCTACTCTCTCTCTCTCTGAGCACACAAGGCGCTGAAATAAGTATACAATCTAAGTTTTTCATCCTTCAGAGCTAATTCATTAGAATTTAAGTGGGTTACTCTTTAAATGCTCAATGTGAATGCGAAATTCGCCGCCTAGAGAAAAGCTATAACTGAAACTGTTATAAGATCCACAATAAATCATTTTTGAAGTTGGAGGAGGATATAACTTTTACTATTCGAAGATTTTCAATAGAGAAAACAATATTATGTTTAAAACCGTTATAGAGTTACGTCTTAAGTATGCGTTATAATTATAATTCATAGATACGAGATATATCGAAGTATATATTATTATGTTAGTGATATAAAGCTATACGTTTTGTAAAAAGCCTTTTGGCAATTATGAATTTATAAACAAACATAGCGCGTGGATAAAAATTCTCAACTATCCAGTGTGTTACTTATAGTTGTGTTAATGATAACCAAATGAGGCTATGATCCTACTCAACAGCCCTCAACTCCATGCCATGCATTCTCGTTCCATTTCGGTTATTCTCATTTTAACTACGTACATTTGCCTTTTGCTGAGAGGATATTATTAATTACGAAAATTTTACATTTTAGCCTATGCTTCACATATTAGGTACGTACATCTGCATAAGGCGATGTAAAAGTCTTTAGTAGGTAATAATAATAATAAGGAGTAGCACTAGCAGTAACGCCAACTCAGGAGACAACCGTTTGACATGTGTGGGCTTTGTAGACGGAGACAGACAATTTCTGTAAGTGGAAAGAGTGCACCATCGCATTACCGTCAAGAAGAGAAGAGAATTATAGGAATTTATATGGATATCTCTGGTGAAGAGTCAGAATAGAAAGAGGAAGTAATTATGACAATGGCGGAAACACTTTATATGGAAATGTTTAGCTCTATGTATACCTCTCTTTCATCTACATATGCTGTAGGTATTTGTACATATTTATATGAATGTTTTGATGCATATTTCGGATGTGTGAATTCATTTGTTCTGAATGCTCTTGCAAGTTGTACTTAAAAATATTATGCAGTAGGTACTCAACTTTTTATTTTTGAAAAGTAAATGTGTATTTTTAATGAGTAAAAATGTACTACTGCACTTCTGCAGTTCTCTGCCCTTATGTATTATTAAAAACGTTCGAGCAGGTAGTACCTACGGAATAGAGGTAGGTACTAGTAATTTTTCTATTAAAAATATCTGTAGTACCGTGTTCCATGTTGTAATATTTTTTAACGTTTGCAAAAATCATCTTTGTCTACAAGGCACTTTAGTAGTTCCAGAACTGAAAAATGGGATGATAAGGAGAGGAGGCTAAGTGAAAATTGCAATTTTAGCCTGTGTTGGTATTCGGTGTAATGTGAAATGGTGAAATGAGGAAATGTTGGAAAAGGCTGACAGAAGAAGGAAGGAAATAGTTGTAGTTTTGTTCGTTGATTTTGTTGTGAGAATAGTGAAAGAAGGTGAAGTAATGAATGAGTTAGTTAGGGAATGAAAAGTAGCTAGGGAGTTGGTTGTGTAGATGAGAATCGCTTTTTTATGTTAATGATGGAGTGACATGTCGCTTTGTTCTGCCTCTGTATTAATTGACCTGACCCTTCATCAATCTTACTAAAGTATAATAATGGCCATGATTGTGTTAGTTGCACACGAGATTATATGTAGTTGCTCTTTCCTTTTCGTTTGTATTCACGCTCCGTAGAAAAAGAGAGAGAGGGCTAGAGTATTTACTCCATGTGTAGCACACACATCCAGAGTCTACTACTATAGGAATAAGTATTATAGTTGTTATTAGTATATGTGGATAGTTCTTCTTGTGGCCCTCTGGTATATGAAAGTAGTTAGGTATATCCACGGAGAAGGATGGAGACTGGAGAGAGAGAAGTAGGAGATCTTAAGTAAACTTTGTCTTTGGTCTTGGTAGCATGAGCAGACAGTAGTGTATTCTTTTGGGACATTCGCCTTACATTAGTACGGGTTCATGGCTTGAATATCCTAAGTTGGGATGTGGATGTAGGAGGCTGCAATCACATCACAAGCCTCTCTAGTCATTCTTTAACTTGACTCACTTAACCAACATCTTCAGTTCTCATTCTCGTAATGAGTCCTCTCCATCTCCATTTTAGCTTAATTCCAGTAGATGCGCTCGCTCTGTAACTGGCAACTTATACAGCACGTGCTCTTTATCGTTTGTAGGTATCCTCCGTCGCATTTTCTTCCATTTCTCTCTCTAGGTATAGTTTGTAACATGTGTACTCGTACCTAGTCTATGTCTAATTCTCAGAAATACATTTAGTAGCTAGCTGGGTTATAATGACAGGATTCGTTCATATGAACAGGCGGATAGTTTGCCCAAACCATATCCGTATCCTTAGTGAAAATCTGTAAATAGGTCTGAAAGAGAAATCATAAAAGATTTCACCATAGATGGGCATGCGTTTCAAAGCTATTTTTATCCATTTCTATCTTCTGTTTCATTGTGAACTATATGTATGTATAATGTATCTTTGCTCAACCATGATATCGATACAGACTAGTAGTAGACAAGGACTAGAAACAGAATTTTCTTGATTGTCAACCGGGGTTCATATAGAAAGATATTTCTATGCCAGAAACTTAATGCTACTAGGTTTCTAGGCACCTTTAAGTTTCAATGGATTGAGTCGAGAGAATCTCTGTTCCTGAATGTGACACTCAGTTAGTGAGGGAAATCTGTAAATGTCTCCAATTTGCTTCAGTGCTTTTACTCTTTGATGATTATTAACAAGATTATAAAAAATATTTATAGCTTTTACTCTTTGATGATTATTAACAAGATTATATAAAATATTTATCAATTAAGTAGTAATTGGACTTCCTCTTAAAACGACGTACCTATTTCATTCAACTAATGCTATAATACTTTCGTTTTACTGCCTCCCTCTTAAAGTAGCATCATTAATAGGAAATATCACATTAATGTATACTGTATACTATCCATTGGCTCATTCCTACATCCTGTTATCTGTTTTAGAAGCAGCTTATAGCTTTTACAATTAGCCTTGCTACCTATACTATAGGTATAAGTAGTTTCTCTCCAGTTCTAGTCCTACATTCACTCTACTGAGGTCCTTGAGCAAATACTGATAAATTCACCGTGGATAATGTGTAACCCTGATCTTTCCTCTCTATCCACTAACTCTTTTATCTTCAGCTTGTTCATTATCGCCACTGTCTACTGTCCATATATACTTCTTATTATGCATATGCTACACAGTTACAGACAGATATCCTGGATTAAATTGATCACTACTTCCACAGTACCTCCTAGCATGCTTCAGTGCGTCGTATAATGTTATCATCATTTATTTGTATTTCTAAATGTACCATCACTGCCTAATGGTATCACCTCATACTGCTCTAGAATCTTATAACATTCCATGGTACTCCTTCTTAATTAATTAAAAACAAGTAATAATGTTATCTCTGTATAGTGGCTGCATGCAATCCAGCAGGTATATATTATTATTACTACCGAATATATATTTTTGTATTGTCTACCTGTACAATAACAATGTACCAAACCAAATATCGATAAATCATCGATATAGTGCCTTGCTGGCTTATACTTATAATTAAATCTACCTATCTATTAATTATGATAATCATACATTAAACGATTAGTTCTCCTTATTCCGTTTAGATAAGTGTTAGGTTAATATTGTTATTTTTATTATTGGAGTTTGGGGATTAGAATTTATTTTTAAAGAATTTCCTCGTGTCCCATCTAAACGCCTATTATAACATTATGTTTTCGATATAGTATTATAGGAATAAAAATTGTAGATCATTTGAATCAGGTATAGCGAAAGACTGGTGTCAGTATTAAATTAAATCTCAGTATGGAAGTTAATGAAAATGTGGCTATAATATAGCCAATACTGTATGCTTATAATATACCTAGTTATAGTGTTGCCTGTAACATATTCAAGTTGTAGAGTTGAGTATATTTTTAGAGAGAGTTTCTTGAATGTTTCTCGCATTATCCTGTGTAAATATAGATGAAAATGTCTAGCATGTCTTTAGATTAGATAATAAAGAGAATAGGACAGTTAGTTTCGTCTCTTGGCTAGCTAATTGCTGAGAGTTTGTGCACCTGGTTTCACATCATTGTGCTTTTGCGTAGGATTGTCATTGGTTAGTCTGGTGGAGTTCATTCTGGAGATTCTAAGGCTGCCTTATTTGTAGGGAAGGGAAATTCATGTGGCTTAACTTCTAATGGAGGAAGAGACAGAGATCGTTGAAAGAAGCCGAAAGTACGAGTTGGTGCACTAATGTCTCTAATATAGCTTTGATTTTAATTACTGTCTTCTGTTCCGTCTCCGCTTTATCTCTTTGTTTTTGACTACCTTGCCTTTATTGTCTACCTTTGTCTAAGTGCATTGTGTGTACGGTAGGTACGCTACTTTCCATTATTGCAGTCTCTATGCTTGACTACATTTCCTGTATATTCCCACTTTAATGCATACTAATATTTATATTGCATTCGGGCGATGTTAAACTCGTATCTTCGTACTCTCTCTCTCTCGCTCTGTGTTTGTGTTTGGGAAACGGCAGAGTTAATGCCTGGAGTTGAAGGTTAGGTAGGGTGATTGTTATGTTGTGTTAGTTATGTTTTGTTGTAGTTATATGAAAAGATTAAGGACATACGTAACGTAGTAGAGGATCCCAGCTGGTGTGCCATAGTTGATTTTTTGGAAAACACTAGGCTCTTTCTCTCTTGAAAGGAAATGTCGTGGACATAGCTATAAATTATCAATACATGGCTTAGTTGGGCTCTCAGGCCCTCCCTGTCTACCGTTCTTCTAGCTCGAACTAATGTAGTGATATGTAGGTACATTTAGCATATCTATATATCCCTAGACTCTCTTTCTCTCCATATATATGTGTATAATAAAACATAAGAGTAGAGCAAACTGTTTTCTGCATCCTTCTCTCTCTGTATCAGGACATTAGTCTACCTTCTTATATGATTCCATGTGCACATTTAAGTAAAAGCCATTGATCCGTCCCATTTTCTAGATGGTGTAACTTAGGGGTGTCTCACTCTCTCTACTACTACTTGCTATATAAGCTACCTTTAAATATATACCGAAACTAAGTACATAAGGTTAGAAATTACAGGAGGAAAGCAAAGGTTGTCTTAATAATAATAATAAGTGTGTACAGTCGAAAGCTTGAACTTTAAGATCTTTAGTATTTATGTTATTCCCTATTGTAGCTAGCTCTATGTATAGTCGGGAAAAGTGCTATACTTGGAAAAGTGGGAAAAGTTAGAAAAAAATGCTCTCCAACTCTTACATTACAGATAGCACTTAATGTTTTTATGTTATGTAATAATGTAGCGGCTGACTTAACTTGAGCACTCAGTATTTGGGTGTAGTAAGTAAGTAGCTGTATGAGAAAGCTCGGGAGCTCGCGTGCATTTTTAGTGGAAAGGAAGAATTGCCAAGGACTGGCATGCCATGGCACAGTAGTCAAGTGAAAGTAAATAGGGTTAGCTAAGCTTTGAGGTGGTGTGATGAACAGTTGTTTAGGGAAATTGATTTATAAGGCTTTTATACTTACTTGTGTATATCTCTATACTACATGCATATATATGTAGTGTACAAGTGCCCAATTGGAATTATGTATGCTTGTCTTTGGCTCCTGTGTCTTGCCTTCTCTTACTCACTTACTTTCCCTGCTTGTTTAGCCATTATGTGTGTGTTTGCACTGTAAGTTTTGTATGCAGTGGAAAATGGAGCAGGGAGAACATATGTTTGATATCTTCATCTTCACCTTTCCTCTTGTCATCAATCATAGGTCCAATCTACAACAACTACATACTACTACGCAGGTGAATAGTCTGAATGGAGACAATGTATATAAAGTCCTAATAGTCCACCCACCCAACTAAACTAGACTACTGTACACTACGCACTGATAATGTAAAATTCAACGTATATCACGAACGTTATACCCATGTCGTTTATTTTAGATTAAAAACTACGGTGGTGGTTTGCCACGGCCACGTCTGACTTTGCAACAGCAGAAGCCTGCTTAATTTCATTTACAGTCTTTCTCCGAAATCCTTTTTGTCTACTCGGGCGTGCAGAAACAATAAGTTGTTCTTATTAATAATTAAAAACAGTATTTCGTAATTAAACCCTGTAGGGATTTCATGATTATTTTATTAACGTTGTATGTAGCCTCTCTCCCTGTTTTAGTATGAGAGAAGAAAAGATTAAATTCTGGTCTTACTTACTTAGGACTACTAGGAAAATGTGCATCCACTTTCATCTAATACTTGTACAACTACACAGTGGGCTATATATACCTATACGCAGCTCTACTACTAACTATTATTATACCGTATATACGCTGTGTAACACTAATCACTGAACACGAATTCCTTCGTTAACTCTATATACTTAACTTACTTAGTTCTCTCTACTAGCAGCGTCTCTATGGATGTATTATAGGTAGGTTATGTAGGAGTAGTAATAATGTAGTTCATTGGTACATTGTATTGCAAATTGCAATTGTAGTTAAAGTTAAATATATTACACTAGTAGGTCTCTAGTCACTAACAGTGTCTGATAACAGTAGAGTGTTCACAATTAGAATTTTTGTAATATTATTACTGCACTTTCTCCTAATAGTTATGTAGCTAGTAGGTATGTCTATTCTTTGCCTCTGTTTTATACAATATGTTCTGAATTAGGGCTTAAATTGAGGAGGAGAAAGGAATGGTATAAGGAGAATTAGAAGAGATGATTAAAATAAAAAGTAATGTGGAGCAATTTGCTTTTCGTAAATGCATTTGGTAATTAGGGGTTATATGAGATAAATGTCATCAGTCAATGAAGCGATGGGAGATTTTGTCTCGTAATCAGGCGAGCTTGGTGTTCAATTCTCTTGGTAGGCCTGATACAGGATACGCTTACAATAAAATTAGTGACTCCGTTGCTTTGGCTTGTTATGTTGGTTGGGATGGGATGAACTAGTTGGATGGAGCTAGCATGGAATCATTCATGTATATAATATTGGAGTGTACGTACATATATAAGAATTTAGGGATTCTATCTAGATTCATATTATACAGTTAGGTATTTGTCTGTGCGTTGATCATTGCAAGATGTGAGTCTGTCTCTCTAGTATACATTTATAGAATATTTTGGAATGCTAAGGAACTTTGGTCTATAATGAATAGGATTTCTTGCCTGAGAGCTAAAGTGTCCGCTTTAGTAGAGATGCCTGTTTTGTTTTATGGTGGCAGCTGGATTTGTGTGAAATGAGATGAAAAGGGACTCGTAGAAGGTACAGTAGTAGTGAAGTCTTACATGTGCTACAGCCACAAACCTACTTACTACTTACCTCTATGCATACTTCTACTGCTCAGTGCACCGTCACATAACTAAAGGAAAGTACAAATTGCTATTCCTAATAGCAAAGGAACGTGTATGCTTAATGATATAGTTTTAGATGGGAGACAAAATTCAACATAGTCGAATCGATTTGAATGTGAATGTAGAAAGGGAAAATGTATTGCAGGGATGTGATGGCTCTCTCTCCTCTACTTAATTTCACTAGAGATGAATGAATTATTAGGCTCATTGGTGGAAGCGTGCTGGAAGCATATTGTATCTCCCATGTCTATCCATTTTCTATCTGTATGATTGCACATAGAGACTTAGGAAGCCGTGTCTGCCCTGTCCTACTGTAGTTAGGCCACCATGCCACCGCTGAATCCTCATGTATGTAATTTGCTTTCTGTGTTGCGTCTTTTCATCTTTCCCAGTTATCTCTTCCACGACTCTAGTAAGTACTCATCTGTAGCTAGGCTCTATATATAGATATATACTTAGACTATTATGCAAACTGAGTGGATGTGCTACTAATAGGTGTAACATGGAGGAGTTCGTAATAGTGCCACTATAAACTTCTCGGTTAAGTTGGAGCATTTACGTAGATTATTTAAGTATATATGGTAAGTATGTAAATACTGTGTATGTACATATCTTTAGCTCAAGCTCGCTCTGTTGCTCAAACCCAAATAGGATTGTTGAATGGTTTGTAGTTTGTAGGGTTTGAGTAGAGGAAGAGAGGTGTTTGCATATATATAAATATATATGTACAATATATCTGTGTTCTATGTATGCACTCTGAATCTCAGTACATCCGGGCATCCGGCCTTCAACCTTTTTTTATTTAGTGATGTAGAGGAAGAGACAAGGTATTATGGTTGGTGGTAGCTTATATAGATATATTGTAATGTCTAATGGTGCGGTTGTGTTGCTTGACTATAAACTAAACTATGTGTACATGGTGAGCTGGTGTTCTTCTTCGGTGATATTAGGGCAAGCCTATTTTGCGGTGTGGAAACAGTCTGAATTTTAATGTGTACATTACTGTCGGGTTTTAGATACAATGTGAAAAGGTAAGTTAGTGTAAGTACACAGCTATTACTGTTGTGTTTGTGTGTATAGCTATGACTAGTGTTACTAGTGCAGTGTATTGTGTCTATGTATTTCAGAAGGGAGAAGGGAGTGAGTTCTGTTATAGTGGAGCACAGTTGGACTCGTAAATAAATAATTGTGTTGACGTTGAAGAGTCTGTATAGCTGGCCATATATAAATCCTATAATATAGTGGTATAGTAAGTATATAGAGGTTTCAGGAGAAGAATAATGATAAGGGATGAAGGTATGAAGAAGTGTTAGTGTGTGTCTCTGTCTCTTTGGACTTAATTTAGTATTAGTGTGTCGGATGTTCATTAAATAAATGAATTAAATGAAGGAAGTTAAAATAATCTATTAGCTAAAGTGACAATGATGAAGGAATATTAGGGAGAGAGTTTAGTTGTGACGAAAATAGTTGGAGATTAATAGGTTTCATTCAGAAAGTATTATGTAATGGGTGGATGGATGACGTGTTAGCTCATTGAGCCGTGAGTTTTGGTTTCGGTGTCCTGTAGCCTGATATTTCTGTATTTCTTTGAGGCGTGTGTCTGTGGCTGGATGGAAAAGACTTGACTTCACTCACTTCTGTTGCCTCTCTCTGTCTCTCTCTCTCTTTCCGATCTGTTTGAGTGAGTGGAACTTTGACTCGGCTTGGCTGCGTTGGTTATGTGCAGAAAGGATGGTAGGCCGTGCCATAGCATGCCAAGAAGAGAATTTTGAGTTGAGGCTTGAGATGACTTGAGTCAAGTCGAGAAAGCAACTAATAAAAGAAAGATAATATGGAGTAGGAGAGAGATAAGGAGGGCTATGTGCGTATAGACAGGGCAGGACTGTCAAAAAGGATAAGGTGGTGTCTTTGAGAGTGAACTATTAGGAAGGTATGTACATACATAGCACGTACAGGTTTTTACAGGAGAGTTTATCTAGAGAGAGGAAGGGAACGGGATGGGAATAGGATGGCGAGGAATGGGATGAGCTTGAAACAAAGTAGGGGAGGGGAAGGGAAGCACAAGCCGAAGATTTAGAAATAGAAAAGTGTTGTGTTGGAGGAAAAGCGCATTATATATTGTGCTACAGTGTTTGTCTCTGTCTCTTCACGCTTTACAGAGCCTACTGTATTAGTAGAGATAGGTACTTGTAGCAGAAGAAGACGAAGAAGTGTATAAATGTGTGTATAGATAGATATTTATGTATGGAGAAGAAGGAGGCAGAGCAAACGGGCGAGCGGTGCGGTAGTGCATTGTGTGAGCCATGTTGGGAGTTGTGTATATAAAAGAAAATATCTGGAGTGAGATAGGGACGGAGGAGATGAGATGAGATGAGGCATTGGCGACCCATTCATCCACTTAGGTAGGAAAATAGTTGGCGGATGCAGTTTGAGCTTGAGGAGGTTAGCTTTTTACTCCAATTTTGGTAACGTCTAGAATTGCACCTCTGAGTCACATTTGTCAGTCGCTTAAGTTTATTTTGGTACGGAGGAAGCAGCTCCTCTCTCAGCCTTCCTTCCTTCTTCGTCCTCACTCTGACTTGACTCTTCTTCTTCTTCTTCTGATGTGATGTGATGCGATGCAACTAACTTGTACTTTTACAGTTCTATCTTCTCCATCTATCTACCTAATATCTTCCCTCCGCTCTTTTTCTCTCTCTCTCTCGAATAACGTATACATTATGCCTTTATATACTTGTACCCTCTCTCTCTCTTCACTAAATTCTGTCTATCTACTTGCTGGATATAGGAGTTTAGTTTAGGTGTTCATCTTGCGTTAGATATCTTGTATTTCTTCAGAGAGAGACGACAGGAGAAATGACTACACGGCTAACTAACTGTGTGCAACGCGTTTCTTCCTTCCTATCTTTAGTTTAGTTTAACTCCCGTGTCTTCTCTCTCTGTAATGTAATGTTAATGTAATAGTGCACACGTTCTCGAGCGTCACAGGCAGAACTCTACTACTACACAACAGATGATATAATATACTTACTAAATATAACAAGACTGATATATAAAGCTGACTTTACTTACGTAACGTCTATCCCTTCTTTAGCTTGTATTGTATTGCATGTCCTGGTTTGGTCTCATCTCCAACTTTTTGGTGTGCACAAGGAAGAAAGACCATTCATAGTCATGCTCTCTCTCTCCTGGAGACTTTTCATAATATGAGTAGACGACACTCCATCCAGCCCTTGGCTACCATAAACCTACCAACGAAACGATGCGACTCTCTTTTAACTCTTGTCTACTTATTATGTAGGTATATACTTATATACATAGGATATATCTCTTCTCTGGAGTTTTAAGTTGAGCTAAGTCTCTTCTGTCTAGTTTCGTCTCACTTTGCCGACTTTCCTTCTATGCTTAGCTTTAGCTGGATTTGAATGCTAAATGTAGTTATGTAGTGTGTAGGCTAACTGTACTCTGTAGTTGTAAGGTACCTACTACCTTTTTGTCTTGTCCTGTAGCCTGGAGTTTCACTAGTTTACTCTTCCTCCCTGCTCTACTTAAATGGCATAATCGTAGAAATATATTTAGTAAAAGAGGTCTAGTTTGAAGGATATTATGAGCCCTACTCTACTACTACAACTACAACAATAGTCCTTTAGTGTTTAATAGAAGTAGAACGCAGTGAGCGATCATAATAGAAATAATGTTTCTCTGCTGCTATGCTCATGCACTTTTCTTTTTGCTTGCATTAGAGTATTTCCTCTTATTTCTTTTGTTGATTCGGCATGGGAAACGGAAGCTTTGGAAGGATGGAGAAATGAGGAAGACGGAGAAAATGCAGCACGTGCTACCAGAAATCTATTAAAACATGTTAAGAATATAGTGGAGATATTATATTTAGTTTTTCTAGGTTAGTTTAGCTAATATGGATCAAAACAAGAAGCTATGATGAAAGAGTTACTTATGTACTGCGTGGAAATAACCACTGACATTCTGTATAAATCCGCCCTTTTGTTTACAATGAGGAGAAATCCATTGTGTGAAGTAAAAGGAAAGTCTGTGGGTGACTAGACTCTCTGAGTGAGCACCTAGTGTCCAATTTATACTTATGTCCTAGCCCTAGCCACTTAAATACGAAGCACGTCTATTCACCGAATAACAACTCACCGAAATCAACCCACCGATAGAAACCCACCGACAACACAACTTACCGAATCAACATCCCACCGAATACAACCCACCGAAAACAACTCAGTTAGGTTAATTTAGGTTAGGTTAGGTTACGTTCACGTTCAATTCGGTGAGTTGTGTTTTCGGTGAGTTGTGATTCGGTGAGTTGTATTTTCGGTGAGTTGTATTCGGTGACTTGCCTTTCGGTGAGAAAATTTCGGTGATTTGACGTAGATCCACTTAAATAGTATCGTATAATGTGGAAAAAGTCTAGCAATTTCTCTCGTGGTTACTATATTTCGTGTAATCGCAGTGTAAGTGTAAGTAAAAAGACATGATATAATAAACTTTGTCTTATATTGGTGTCATTGCTTGTAATGCATTTATTAAATTCTGTGTAGTCAAGTACATTTTTGTTGGGACTACATTTATATACACATTGCGGTTATTCGTACACTGTTAAAAATAGGTAGTTTATAAGTTTGTTTGTTTTGGACTTTTGGAGTGGATTTCTGTACTGTACGGTTGGATCAAATAAGATTTTGTTTATTTATATAATTTCCATCATTCAATTTCTCTGTACAGTTGATTACTTCTTTTCGACTGGCTATTGAATTTTGTGTGTTTGCAAGGCTGGAAAGGAATTCCTTGTGCTTTTCCAGTCATGGATGATTACGTTCTGCTGTGCTACAGATTTTCCGCATCGATTTTATATTGTATTTTCAGTTGTCAGTTATGGGCGTAGGCTTTTCATTGTTCGTAGGTTTTCTCTCTCCGTGATAGCATAGAGAACAAGAATTACGGTCTGTGTAATAGTGAATTTTATATTCGTATATATAATGTATGCTCGGGGTGAGTATGTGTCTTAGTATGAAAGGGAAAATTCTGTATATGTAAAAATGAGTCATAAGATATGCGAAATGAATGAAAGTATGTAAATGGAAAGTTAAAAAGGCAAGTGTGGCACAATGGGTTTGTAGGAATAGTTTTTGATGGAACTTGGTTTAAATTAAATTTGTTTTTACTAGTTTGCTCATCTGTGGAGACAGTTGAGGCACATTTGTAAGCTCAGTGACGGATTGTTGGTCTGTAGCGTTGGCTATGTGGATGAGCTGGAAGAAAGTAGCTTTGCTGGCTAGATTAAATACAAAGAATGGAAATGTGCTAGAGAGATTTGAGTGAAAAAAGGAAGACAGGGCAGCCAAAAGCACTTGTAAGCAAATAGACATTATAAATGGGATGCTACTTTTGTATCTAGAGTTAGAATGGAGTGTAGTCGTAATAGCTTCTATTTGGGCTTCATATAGAGCAGTCTCCGTCAGAGGAAGATAAAAGAAACTGAAACGGGTTACTTTAGTTGATGTTGCTTCTACTATTTACCTCAGTAACTGTATAAAATTGTAGAGCATAAATATGGATGGATTTTTGGAAGCGAGGTCGACGTCAAAAAAGATATTATTGCATGATGATGTGATGTGATTCTCCCTCTTCTTCTCTTTCGACCTTCCCTGCCTGCCTGCCTGTTGTAGCAAGGATGGTTTTTGTGGTTGCATCAACTAGCTCAAAGATATACTTACTCCACTATGAAATAGTTCTTGAAAATAAAAAATGTATGCATAACTTAGCAGCGGTTTTAGTTCAACTCTTCGTCTTCTCTGGCGTGGTGTCTCCTTCCTGAGTAGGTACATAAATTTGAATCTGGAATTGGTAAGCATTTCTCTTTCGGTTGCTTGCTTTGCTGGGAAAGTGGAAAGGACGTGTAACTTTATAGTAATCAGCTTTAATTCCATGATGATGTAAATTGCGTCTCATTCCGTTTTTTTTTTGTATGGAAGACGATGAAAAGTTGTGAATGCATTGTCTGATGAATCTTTTTTCAGAATAATGCTAAGACAAATGGAAAAAGGGCCAAAATAGTTGCTTTCAGCACTGGTAGTTTCCCAGTTGAACAAGGTACCTTGAAGGTAGTTAGGTGGAAATAGAAACTCTCTTCTCTCGACCATTCCTGACAGCCTTAAAATTATCTTTACTCATTTCTACGACGTTATTAGCTTATTCCTCCTCTTCTTAATTAAACGCGAAGCGTACGTGTCTTATTTCATGCGCTGAGGTGAAGGTGAGCCTTCTCTTTATATTCCAATTTCCATGTGGTTAGTTAGTTTACTTACCGTGTGTACTAGGGACACAAAAGTGAAGAGTAAACTATGGAAAAGCATATAAATACTGTAATATATATAACCTGGAATATTATGACTACAGTTTGGATATTTAGCCGACATAATATACCTATACGGAATAATATTACAGAAGCAATGAAAATCAGAAACAAGACACGATGATCATCAAAAGAAGTTAGTGAAATCTAGAGAATCTAGTTAAGTAGGTGCATGTTGAAAGTTGCTGAAAGAGATAGTCGTATATACTTAGGTGCACGTAGGATAAATATGTGTCGTCTATCATAATAAAAAGGTGAATAAAAGTTTTCCCAAAAAGTTTTGACTCAAGTTTTGTTGGTTTTATTTTTTGCAGTGCGATGCGGATTTTGTTACAAAAGTTACCTCGGTCATGGATGGTGGACGAGAAGAAAGACGACGGCTACACAGGGAATTTTCTTTTCACATCAGTCGCAACTCTGCACCACACAAATGAAATGCTATTGCGGCCACTACTCTACTACTTCCTCGAATGTTACGACCAACCAAAATTATATTATTTACTACGATCCCTTTTTTCTATTCCTAAAATATTTTCTTATTCAAAGCGATGAAAGAAAGCTGGGGAAAGTCTGTATGGCTGAACATATGAATAGGATAATATAAACATATTAAAATTAAATTAAAGATAGAAAATCTATTTTCAGCATATTTATACAAAATGGATGTATCGATTTTATTTTTTATCGTATGTAAAATGGAAAAAAAAACTATCCAATAGTATTTTCATATTTTTTTACAATATTATACAAAATTTGATAATCCCCGTACCGTTCTTGACAATGGTTACTTGTTTATCTGGCTTAGTTGGACTGAGTTTATGGTTTTAGGAGGGCTGCGTAAATAAACGACAGATATTATAATGTCACTGTTGGAAGGGAATAGTGGTAAAGGTCGTGAGATATTGAGTATAGGAAGGAGAAGAAGAGTAGTGGCCGGTTGGCAATGTCAGGTGCAGAGTTGCGACGCCTACAATGTACTACTACACGAAAATGTTTGTCACAGCTCTCCATCTGGCCTCTCTGAACAATCATGTGGAGGTAAGCAAAATAAACGAGAATTTGCTGATCCGAGGAGAAAGGCTTAAAGCATCAAGTCCAAAGTCCAGTTTGTAGCATTCCAAAGTTGTGGTAATAATATCCGTAAGCTGGCTTGGCTGGACTGGGCATATTTGAGCTTATTGTTAGTCTTGCCCTGCCTGATTTTCATGTCATGCTTTACGGTGCCATTTCGCATGCAATAATAATGTATGCGATGCAATGTTACGGTGAATAGTGAAACTATGTAATGACTTTCATTCTCCCATTCTATTCTCCTTTCCTCCCCGCTTCTGCCAATCCAGGGTGCTTTACTTCTCTAATCTACACTGCATCTCTGTATGAAGAATATTCGGAGCATAAAGCTTAGTCGGAGAAATTTGACATCCTGAACAGAGGTCTGAACACGAGGATGTACATAAATGTAAAGATATTATAGGAGCGAGCGTATATATAGACGAGAAAGGCTAGGAGGCAAATGTTCTACGTGAAGAGTGATGTGATGGTGGATCACTAAAGCAAACTTTTATTAACATGACGAGCTCGTAAAATTTTCTCTGTATTTGCATTCCTTCGGCTCTGGCTGGAAATTGTTTGAGGCTGGGTCTGAGTCTCTGGACTTTGGACACAGCACAGCAGTCCAGACAAACCAAGTTTTACAAGACTTACCAAAAACTAAAGCTTAGGCTAATACCACTAGTATACACTTATTATTATACAGAGCGAGTGGTAGAATTATAGTTTATAGGGCTCATACTTTCATATATATATATGGATTCTCGAAGAAGTAAAAAGAATGTTTTTCCCTGTTAGAGAGTTGAGCGGAGCGTGGAGAAATGGAAAAAAGAACGAAATTGAATTGAAAGCATAGAAATGAAATGATGCAAACCAATGCATTGCAATGTCTGCACGTAGATACCCTATATGAAAATTAAAAGACTCTGTCAACTAACATTTACTTATTTGTAAAGCGTAGAAATGGCCTAGGTAAGTAAAATACTAGGTAGGTACCTACTAAATATTATAGTTACCTACCATTACGTTCAACGGGCATAAATGTAGTTTACTACAAAGACATAAGGTTATCGATATTGAAGTTATGTCCTATATTTTTTACATATTACTACGGGAGAAAATATTAGATTCCTAGTTGGCTGGCTCTTTCTCTTATATGTATGTAGGTATACACACACACGTAGACAATATTATTATATTAAGAAATGTAGGGGCATAAGAATTTTTGGAAGTAAAAACAGCAGTCCGGTCGGTTCGGAGAGAAACCGCAAAGTTTTTTATGCTTTTATTCGGCATCCCCGTGTATACATAAGCTTAGCAGATAGATTTTGAGAGTGGGCATTCACATTTTTGGTTGTTGGATTTGAAATAGAAAGCAGATTGCCGATTGTGCTGTTCGTTTTAGTTATTGGAAAGATATATTATTCGGCTTTAAGGCTGTAGAGGAGATCTGTTACGCTTTGTTACTCCCACATACATACATAGTACTTATACATAGATTCACACTGCAGCATTAAAAGAAAAGAAAAAGTTGGACGTGAGACAGACAGAAAAAGAGAGAGAATAGATATAAAGGAGCTAACGTAACGTAAGTATAATATTATGAGATGATGTGAAAAAAAGGAGAATTACAGACACTTACTTTGTGACTAGTGTCCATGGGAAAGTGAGGGAAAAAGAAGAAGCGTCTTATTTCAGGCAGCTGTCTTATATGAGTTGTCCAGCTGAGAATGACGCTGGTAGGTCTACCGTCAGAAGGGAACGGAATTGAATAAAATACTAACTGAGTCAGTATGTAGACAAAGAGAAAAAGAAATCTTGGGAGGAAGGAAAAGGGAGACAGGACAAGGAAAAAGTATTTGACGCATCTTTGCATTTAGATAGAAAACTCTTGGTTTTTGCGTTTGAAAGGGAAGGACAGGAAGGGAGTGCTAGGAATAAGAATAGGAAGAAAGGAGCTAAGCTATAAAGCAACCTTGTCCACGGTTAGCAAGAGACAGAGCCACTAAAGAGCTGATTGTCAAGTGTTGTATGTTGGGACTAGCTCTATGTACTATGCACTACTACTATGTACACAGAGAGGAAGAGTTATGTATTTACGTGCAATAGCATAACACACTTTCCCTCTGTCTCGCGAAGATTTCTACTCTCTTTGTTAACAGAACTGTAGCTGCAGACAGGAATATATCTATCTACTTATCCAATCCGTATGAATACTATATAGAGGTATATACCTGGCTATGTATGTTTACTTAGGTTGGTAGTTACCCCTGCTGGCCGGGTGTTGTGTAGCTTAAACCTTAAACTCGGTTATACACACACACGTCGAGGATGTAATGCAATGTAGACGTAGGTACATCGTGGTGCACAGTAAAGGAGAATGCGTGTGAGAGTAGCTGCTTACATTAGCTTTGCTTTAGTCTGGGAGCTCCTTACCGACAAATCTGCTTTTTCTAAATCGGATCTACTCAAGTACTTGCTTCTGGAGCAACTACTCTTTTCTACTCTGCCGCCGCATTACGTCCATGTCAAATGCTACGTTACAGTTGACGGTGGGAACGAATTTTCTCAACGGAGAAAACCAGGGCGAATATATTAGTTTACTAGTAGAAGAGCGGAGTGTGTATGTTTTCAGACTGGGCTTAAAGAGTTTTACGCTTTCCTTTCTGGATTGGATTGGACTGTTGTCACTACTAGGACTCTATGTATAGTACGTAGGAATAGGAGCACATAAACTTATATTGTATTTGAATCATGAGGCAAAGCTAAGAAAAGTAACTACGAGGTAGGACTAAGTATTAGTAGTAAGTATGTACCTGCCTGCTAGCTTATTGTGTTGCGTCTTGGAATAAAACTTCCTGCCTGTAGTACACCATGCCTGAAGAGTACAGTAAACGTTGAGTAGCATTTCTTTAGGACAGCAATCCGGTTCTAATGAATGGCTCTACATATATTAGGGACGTACGTATACAGAAGAAAGTAAAAGTAGGCATTCTAAGATCAACACAACACCCATCACAAATGTATGTGCAGCTGTTGTGTTCATTTCTTTGACTATACTTATAGTAGTAGAAGTGAAAGTTAATATATTATTACGTCTCTCTGTATGAGAGTCCTAGGTTATGCATACAAAGTTATAGAAGAGTATTTTTCTAGAGAGATCACTAGGTATGTACATACTTAGGTAGGTGTATGTATGGGTGTAGAATAATGGAACTATGGATAAGGTATTGAGAAAGCAGAAGAGAAAGAAACGGTACTTAGTCATGGTTGGATAAGTAACTAAACTAAAGTAGACATTCACTAGTGCTTTTCTCTTGTCGGCCACTGGGAGCGTAAACCTTCATCTTGTGAATAACAACGGAGAAAACTCGTAAGATCAAACAAAACGGCAGCTTTCCTACGACATGGCTACTCTACTCTCTACTTAGTATGTCTCTCTCTCTCTCTCTCTCTCACTTCTATACAGAGCACATATTTACGTAACATGTATGTAGGTACTCGACTTTCTGATAGGATACACGTGAAGTATATTTATTTTACCTTGCGTTATTGTTAGATTTACGTAGAGGTAGGATTAGAGTTTAGCTCTTGTAGCTTGTAGTGAATCTCCTATATATAAATGGCTAGTGACGTGGACTACGTGATATGGTTCCATTTACCTCTCATCCGTTCATAGCCAAAGGCAAGGGAATGTTCAATGGGCTTTGTTATGTGTGTTGGAGAAAGTTTTCACTCCTATTTGTTCGATTACTACTTATTTATAGTTATACGGTGGAAATATTCTCATGTGATGTCATACGTGTCAGTCAGCATGTATTAGAGAAAGGTAATACATAAGTGAAGCCTAATGGGAATATATAGTTAAAAGTACTAGAGGATACTACTACCTACTTATATCCTCTTACAATTCTGTATGTATACACACGCACACACGAATGTATGTATATGGATTCAGTGGAGAGATGAGGATGTATAAATGTATGTCTGAATGGAAAAGAAAAGGAAAATATTTATTTTTATCCGAAGAGGAGTAAGTAGCCAGTGTTTGCGAAAGGTTAAGAGACTATGAAAGAGTAGTTTATTGCCTAATGATATTTGTATTGTGCGTTTTGTCGCATGTGCTTGAGAGTCAAGTGTCATTTGAGTTGCGTTATGAATAAGGCTGGCTAGGAGAAGGAGTGAAAGGCAAATGATGTTGAGAGAGTGATGTCAAGTCAACTCGACTCTCCTCGAGTTGAAAGTTAGTTTGCCTTCGTGTACTAGAAAGTATGAGGAAAGTAGCTGGGCCATTATAACTAAACTAACTACTAGAGAGAATATAGAGAGAGAAAGTGTATATATATGTACAGTTAGGTTAAGTAAGTCGGCTTCTGTCTCTGTCTCTCTCTTTCTCTTCTGTCTCAAAACTCAGTGAAGTTCAACTAACTGCATAACTGCAGTGATCGAGTAGGGGCAGGACAGGGAGAAGGCAGGATGGGACTTCTACTGCAGATAGTGAAAGTCATGTTAGGTGGCGGCTTGGTGAAGTCAGTTTGTTTTACTATTTGAACAGGAATAATAAAATGGGGGGAATGAGCTGATCTATTTTGGAGCATTTGTGAGAATTTATAGGGAGATCAGTTCTGTGGGCATTTGATAGGGAAAGTAACTAAATTTATTTATGGCCATTTAAGTGATAATTTATGGGAGTGCTGCCCTGCCTGCAATGCAATAGCACCATCGTGTACTTCAATTCCTACACTTTGCTGTTCTGCTTGTCTTCTCTCCTATAGATATGCTCTTCATCCCTTGCTTTGCTTCATTTTCTACAGATAGATCCTCTCTCTCTTTGCTCTTTCTATTAAATAACAGACAATCTATAGTTTACGGTGCTCAAGCACTTCTACCTACTACTCTACTCTACTACTAGTCTCTCTGTATAAAATATCGTTGGGGAATGGAACCATGTCTCGTATGTGCTATGCTCTGTGTGCATTGTGGCATAGCAGTGAAAATACTTGCGTTTGAATTCGAAGAGAAACACAAAAGGAGCGAGCCACAGATCTCCTTCGCATTTATTCACACTCACATATTTTGCGACTGAAGCTGACAGCTTTAGGCTTATTGTGAGTTTGAGTTGGAGATCCCATTTCGTTACATACTTGGCTTGACTTTGACTTGGCTTCCTCAGGATTGCAGCCTCTGAGCTTTCTCTCTCTCTCTCTCTCTCTCTCTCTCGACAATATTATTACAACTTTACATATATATAATATAACTATATACTATGCATAGGATGAACAATAGTAAAACTTATGATGAGATATACTATCTCTCTCTCTCTTTCTCTAGCTCCCTTTTAAATGTGAATGTTAAAGTAAACTGCTGTGCTCTGCTCATTCTAATCTAAATACGTTATGTAATACGACAGTAAGTTTTAGATCAGCTTCAACTCCAACTCATTGTCACTCTCTGGCTTAAATTTGGCTTACTACATACATACAGATGAGATATAGTACTACTACTACTACTACGTGATAACATCCAGAGAAAGTCTGACGGTTTGTGTATCGTTGATGGTATTTAATGTTAGAGAGCATAGAGACAGTTTCTGTATAAATGTAGCAAGTAAAAGTCCAGCGAGTGTTGGAGAAAGGTAGAGGAGAATTAAATGAAAATGAAATAAATGTAAGTGTCAATAGTGGGTTACCAGAATTGTAGTTGTAGTAGTTGTTATGGAATGATGCGGCAGTTGAGTTGCAAATTACGAATGTAACTAGATGTGAGAACGTAAGAATGGAGTATTAATGATTTGGGTTGGCGTGACTTTGACTTTTAACAACATGAAATGTTTCTTCCTTCCATTCCATCCTCAACTCGACTCTCTTTCTCTCTCTCTCTCTTTCTGCCTAGCTAGTGATAGTGAGTGAGTGAGTGGATGAATGAAGGTATTGTGTTTTCTCTGTGTTGTGACTTTGTGAGCTGCGGAGATAGATGGGCAATGACTATTATTAGCTGAAGTATTAGCAGATAGAATTTGATAGAAGCTCTATATACTTATATTGACTAAAGTGAATGGAGGAGGGTGGTGGCTTGGAGTTGACTGACTGGGATTATTGTATATGGCACAATAGTAGAGTCAAGTCAGCCAAAGCCGTCTTCCTTCTACAGCACTGCCACTGTTTGTTGACTGTTGACGATGGCTATAATCCTTGTTACTGGCTTCTTTGACTGAATGAGTTTATTGACGGGTCTAGTGTGTAAACTGCTAACGCAAGGCTGCCACGCCAGGACGCACGTACACTTCCGCCTCTCTCTCTCTATAAGACTAATCTTTAGAAACTTAAGGCATGTATCAGTTACACTAGGAGAATTATAGAAACCAACTCTCACTCTGTCTCTTTTTGCGGGCCTTGCGTATCTTTATATATCTATAGGAGTTTTATGTAGTTGTAAGTAACTGTTTTATTGTGTGTGATGTGGTATAAGTATCCGTGTGCTCCCTAATTTCAGCGATCCTTCCCTTTCGGCTTAATAGCACAGTTGTAGTTAATAGTAGAGCATTGCATTTCATTGTGGGGATGGACAGAAGTTGACAAATGATGCGGTCTTGGTCACATCAGTATGATTTTGATGGTAATTGTATGCTTTGGTGATTTTCTGATGTAATCTATTGTACTGTGAATTTGTGAACGTGTGTAGGTGGCAGAACTATTGGTGCGAGAAGGATCGGCCAGTTTGGATCTACAGAATATCAATCTTCAAACTGCTCTACATCTCGCTGTGGAACGTCAACATTCTCAAATTGTTCGGGTATGTTATCATTTTATTATTAGGTTGTTAGCTCCAAGCGTTTACACTAATATCACATGTCGTATCACGTTCTAAGCACCAACCACATTTGATTGTGTAATTCAACTAGGCTGGTGTTATGTAGAATAGAAATTACTTCTATTCATCTCCCTTAAACATATTATACGGTATGTGGCATCAGAAACCTTTCATAGTACTCTCTCCAAGTGCCGTTGCAGCGGATTTACATCTTTTAACCATCCAATTGAGGATGGACATAATTGAATCCAATTTTCCCTAGCAGGATTTCCAAGTGATGCAATTAGATAACTGTGGCCCCTTACTTGTCAGTGAAATACATTTGATCAACCAAGAGTTGGCTCGAAATCAATAGGTATTCATAGTTAATTAGTTTAGTGAATAGATAGAGATGAGACGGAGAAAGTCGTTGGCAAAGTTAAGTTTCAAAAAAATAAATCTCCAATGGTGAAAGGCAGTGAAAGTGCTATGGTTCTTACATACTACATACTGTAGTATTACAGTAATTTGGCTCATGGGCAAATGTATTGGATTGTATTGATATGAAGAAGGGCAGTAAGGGCACATGATTGGAAGGCTATTCATTAATGTATTATTGCTTCCCAATATGCTGTGGCATATTGTGTGACAAAATTTCCTTTATAATAATTTAATATGACAATCATGTGAAGCGGGTACACTTTGTCCGTTCCAATGTTGGGCATTGTTGGCGTGACGGAACATATAAAAGATATGCCTATGACCTTCCTTTAAATATTATTATAGGATGTACATGTTGTTAGCAGTATGTTAGTAAGGATCTAGAAATATTGGATATCTGCCTGTAGTGGTTTAGCCTTAGCCACTTTCTAACGTAGGATGGTGGTTGCTGAATGCTGAAGTACACAATACTCCTACTACTGTCCCTGTCAACATTTGTCATCATCAAGTTACTCGGCCTACTTAAGTCTTTGTCAGTCCACAGAGACTCCAAATGCAATTATAGTTGCCTTTGTATCTTCCGCTCGTCGTCACATTCCCCCTGAGTTGTGGTCATGAAAGCCGATGGATTATAGAAATTTTTAACATAAAGGACAGCACGTCGTAGGAATGCTTGTTATTTCTTCTGGAGTATACCTACTACCTTTTCATTGTCAATTGACCTTCTGTCTATCAATTGACATTCTGTCTATATACGCATTCATGGCTATGTAAACCATTAAAAGGAATAATTTCATTATACGTAACAGTATCTAGATTCGTAGCTGAGGAGACTTTACTAATAGATATCTAAATAGATAGATTAATAAGATTAATGTGTATTAATTTTGTTTCTGCTTTCTTTCTTAGCAGATTTAGTATTTGTGGAGATAAAAAGTGCATTTTACGTAGCATTCAATCAAGCAGGTATATGTCTGTAGCTAGGTGGGTGGGTATTCGTGGATTATGTTTTAATACACCATAAATAATAGAGAGAAGGGAAAGTTATTCATAAGTTGAGTTTTTGTATCTCCTCATTTGCATTATGATGATGCAAGGTTGTCTATCTTGTAATCACCTCGGTAGTTAGAAGTTATGCAAATTCATAAAAGTGGCTTTATCCATTAGAAGGAGTTTGCATTTATTTGTGGAGATAATAGGAGAGCCAATTTATTACTAATTAACCCGAAGAGGAAAGAGGGATATAGGTAGTAGGTAGCTATATATGCACCCTGACTGAAGTTGGTTCATAATTTTGCTGATGAGTGATGCTGATGAGTGAATGATGTAGTACCAGGTAGTTATAAATAAGTTTCTTCCTCCAATTATGCTTTTCCTTGTTGATTAGGTAGGTAGGTAAAGTAAAGGTAAAAGTAAGTACCTAGCAGAGTAAATATATATTTTAATTAGACAGATGTTTAATATTACTAATATTAGATAATTTAATCCATAACAGAATTGAATTACATACTTAGGTAGCTAATTATAGTTAGTAGTCTTAGTAGTATCTAAGATATTATGACTGGAAAAGGAAAAGGATATATTACATTATGGCTCTGATGATAATTATATATCTACGTATATAGGTGTAGTGGTTGATTGTTCTGCTGCTGCTCTAATCTGGGCTCTTTGGCTTTTGTGTGTGTCTGGGAGTCAGAAAGGGTTTGTAATGCAAACTGGAAAGAAGTGACACGCCCGGTGCAACGTATAAAAAATATGTCGGTAATAATTTCAAGCGGAAGAGGAAAGTTAATGGAGAGGGTGCACAAGTAAAATAGTAGTTAGTGAGAAGAGAATGTGGGTAGGTTAGCCAACAGAGTTATGTAGCTTTAGCTAAGTTGGATATCGTCAGAAGGTGTGTAAAAGAATAGTTACTTTTAGTTGAAGTGAGTTTCGTGTGCATTTAATGTGTAGGCTGTTGACTACTACTACTACTTACTATAATATAAATAGGTAAGACATGTTAGTAGATCGTACGTAGGAAATGCCTAGTTAACTTAGTTGGTTATAATGTTGGGGCTAGATATAGTGCATTTATCGCTCTACTACTCCTATACATAGATTATAGTAGTACAAGTTTTAAGTTCTGTAGTAGTGTAGGCAGGTAGGTAGTAGTAGGTGGTGTGGGAAAGTAGTGAGTTTCTGTCTAGACATGTTCTAGTGTCTTGTGTGTAGAAACAAGATTCTCGTATGTATGTGTGTGTGTGTCGAGTGAGAGAGAGAGAGAGTGAGTAAAAGGAGAGCAAGGCTCATAGTTAGTTATTCAGAAAGCATGGCATTTGTGGTGGAAGGAGTGGAAGGTATTAAGGGTAACTATGTAGCACTAGTGCATAGAGTGCTGAAGATAGAAAGAGAGAGAGAGAGAGAGAGAGAAAGGGAGTTGAGTTCTACTGGGTTGTTGTATTTTCTAGTGCTGAGTTGAGTTGGGCTGGTTATATTAACTGTTTCTGGTAGTCAGAGAGAAGGAGGAGAATGAAGGAGAAATTCGGCTCGTAAATGATAGTTTGGGCGTGCAATTTTGGACTTGTTCTGTACGAGCTATAAAACTGGACCAATTTTGGAGGCAGGATGAGCATGAGGATGAGGTTCCCTCGACTTTGGCTCAACTTGATTTGCTTTCGTTAAGCAGAGAAAGCCTTGTGCTGCCGAAATGACTTGAGTAAGTAGAAGCAGTTTGTGTAAGCGCTGCCCTGACTCTGGCTGCCGTGCTGCCTCTCTCTCTCTCTCTGCCTTGCCTGCCTGTCTGACTCGACCAAGAAGAGTCCCTCTACATCCTCTATCTACTTATTAGTATTAGGTAATATAAAGGGCTCGCTTGGATTAGCTAAGCTGGCGTTCTATGGAATGTTATCTAATGTAATGTACATAACATACATGGAACTACAACCTAGACGGCCCTTTCCCACCATCCACTATGAATGTGTACGCGGGGCATTACGTGAAGAGAATGTCGAGTAATAAGTACATTGACTGCGAGGCAAAGCACTACTACCTACCTACCACTATAGACACTATCTATTATCTATCGTCCAAGACAAGGTAGTTATCTCTGTCTGTACTCACTGTGTCCATATATGTAGGTAGGTAGGTACATGTGAACAGATGAACATAGTGCACGTACGTGTCCTATAGTGCTCACTATAAAACTTCTGTGTATGCTTTCTTATTTTCAGAGAGTTAAGTTGGAAAGTTTTGGATATAGTGGCAGAAGTTAAAATGTTTAGTAGGCGAGAGCATGGTTTACTGACAATGAGTACAAGTGTGTGTGTATGCATGTCTTTTATTATATCTGTGCTACTTTACTTGGAAGAAGGAAGAGTACTATGTATTTATATGTTGATGAGATGAAGAAGGCTACGGTTACGTAAGCGGTTTTCCTCTTTTAGTTAGTCTCATCATCCTTTGCCTTCGTCTCTCTCGTCGTCTCTGCCCACTTCCTATAATATTTCTACTAAGTGACTAAGTAGGCACAAGGCACACAGTGTGTTTTGGTTGAATTCACTTTTAACTTTGGCTAAATGTCATTTGTTGCAGCTGTTGGTTCGGGCGGGTGCCAATCTCAATTTAGCTGATAAGGTATTTACCAAATTAATTATGATTTTATAGTGGCTATATACATGCTTTGATATATAATGTTGCTCTTGCTAAATATGTAATGAGTTAAACGATTGTGGAAATGATGCTCTCTGTTGTATTACTTACTTACCTATCTATGTTACGACTACAGGATGGGGATACGCCGACACACGAGGCTCTACGTCATCACACTTTGTCCCAGCTGAGACAATTGCAGGATGTCCAAGATGTGGGAAAGGTATGTATGAGGGTGATACTATCTCTCTCTGTCTCTTTCTCTATGTATTATGTAATCTGTGTCAAGTCGCATGAAAAACTGTGTGAAGATAAAGATGCTGAGCCCTTTCGTCTCGCTTACTTACTTAGTTGTGTCTTCTACACTTTTTCTATTAACTTTAGCATTAGTTAAGTCAGTTAGTTGAGTGAGAAGTTGAATTCATGGGAAGGGAGGAGATGGGAGCGAGCTGGAGCGTGTGTGCCACACGGACACACTCTCTCTCTCTCTGTGACTGTTGTGTAGGGAGAAAGAGTTGAGAGTCACACATTGGATTCCTTATATAATACACACGGAATGGTATGGCAGTATACTATAAGATAGGACTCATGTCCATGTCATTTTTAATGGTTTCCACGTAATGGATTGGAAAAAGTTGGAAAGCTCTTGCCTTTGGTCCTCTCTCTTGGTCATTGATCTACTGATTACTTAACGCAGTAAACGGAGCCAAAGGAAAGGAAACCACAGCTTAAGTTAACTCGGCTTTCTTCAAAGGCAAATGCTCTGGCAGACGGAACAAAATTGTTACTGCACGCTGTGACTGGAACTTGTATTGTAATGTGCCCCATGTATTGTCCTCACTTGACATTAGATTACGACTGTAGTAAACTAAAGTTAAGGGTTAAGCTCAGTTTTGTAACGATTTAAGAGGAACAGAGTCAAAGTAACAATGTATTAGTGTTAAATGTAGATGGCTTTATTTAACTTTTACTCTGTCTCTCTCTCTCTGTGTTCACTCTCTATGTGTGTGTGGTGGAGTCCATTCTAATCCACCACTCTCTGTTTTCTACTTTAAGTATTCCTCAGAATTCCACACAAGTTTATACTTACTTTATTACCACAGAGTACTACAGAGACTCTTTCTCCTCGTCCTTACTTTAAATCTTCTTAGTTCACTAGCCTGTATATAAACCCAGAGCCATATTATTTAACTGTTTATACATGTAGAGAGAAAATTTAATGTCACTTGAGAGTAAGTAGAAAGTATTTTTTTTACCTTACCATCGATTTCAAATCCATTGATGAATAACAGAAATGCAATACTATGACATGGACCACGAACTATCAATTTATACACATAACTTATTTAATCAGGGGACACGAACAAAAAATGGACAAATATTGATATATTTATTAGAGCAGTTACTTTATGCGCGTATAATACGCTGGGTATACTGTAAAGATTTTTGCATTGACCTAACAGACATAGATTTTTAGCTTTGCAATAATATGTCTACATTTTCACAAGGTCATAAATGGTCAAAATATTATTTTTGTTACAGCCGATTCTACTGCGTAACTAATAGAATCTACAAAACTGTAATAGCGCTATCTTCCTGTTCTATGCTCGAGATTTAATGTCACTCTGACTACGCGAACTTATCCAGTTGGATAGAGCAAATGATCTTCCAAGTCCAAAAATACAACTTCGAAGGACCAACCTTAACTTTTACAACTAAGCTAAG